>JACEGR010004417.1:0-87738 GCA_014170235.1 Listronotus bonariensis
TTAAAACTCTTACTTACATACTAGTTGCCAGATATTTAAGGTGTACATTCTAATTGGTCCTTTATCAGTAAAAACAGTTTTAGAAACAAAATAAAGCAACCATAGTTATTCTTAACAATGAATTAGGGCCTCATAAAATTTTTGATAAAGAAAATTTGTACATAATTGTACCGAAAGAAAAGTTTAAAGTTATTACTTGAAACGGTTGATGATCCTCAACAATAGAAATCATTTAAAAACTGAGGTAATTAAAATTAAAAAGTTTTGTTGTAGCAAAGACAATGATAGTTACAGAAACTATAATTGTCTTTTTGGAAGGTATTATAAAAATAATTTAATAAGTGATCTTTTAAAGTTTCAAATACTAATCACTATGCTTAAAAAAACAAATTTTAATTAAAATCGTGTATTTAAAACTACTATAACAGTAAAATATTTTTATCATAAAATATTTATATTTTGTAAATATACAGGTATAATATACTTTATTTTTATTTTTTTGAAAACTTCTTTAAATTGATGCTACTTTTTTTAAACTATACAAGTATATACAGTTATCATTATAACTTTTTATAATAATTATAATATTTCTAAAATAAGATTCTAATTAAATATCATTTTGGCCTACGTCTTTAATATTATTGTTTTAAACCTAGATATATTTTTCATCTATAGGTACTACTTCATGACACAGGGTTTTTTATAAAAAAAACTATAAAAAATTGTGTTAACAATAGTAGTAAGGTTATTAGTTTATTTCACCAATAGTAATATAATATACTACAATAGCACCAATAACAATTAAAGGGTATATTGTAATAACACGATAAGTCAGACAGCCACAAAAATCTGTTTTATCCTTTAATTATTTATTTATATTTTAAGTATTATCCTTGTAGTTCATTGACTTATAGAAAATTATTAAAGTTTATTTTTGAGAATAGTTGATATAACATATTTTTTAAACTTAAAAATTTATTAATTCCGTATTTTGTGTCTTTGGCTGAATGTGTTACTACAATAAACTGTTTAATTAATTGTAGTTTTCACCATAAGCATACAAAACAATGCCAAATTTTACCAGCTCGGACTTATCATGCGACACATTGTATTATGTACTGTATATGCATGTACATTTGTTTTGCCAGTGGACGCGCACTCGAGGAATCCCAGCAAGGGAGTGTAACTAAAGATTTACCTCTGTTTTATGTGTCTTTAGTAAAAACTACTATTGTCGTAAAGGTTTGTATTAGACCAGTTACATATAGAATTAACGTATAATAAAATAAAATACAAAAATAATAATACTGGCCAGGTTGCAATTAATAAATTTATTATAATGGTAACAGCACGCAAATATAATAAAAACTGTTATAAGCCATTTTTTGCTAGCTTTTCATTTACCATATGTAAGTAAATCGATAATCCTTAGAACATATTTTTAAACGTACCTCTAATGATATGAATTCATCTACATATTGTTTTTTTTTGTTTTAAAATAAATAACAAGTATTTATTTAACAAGGGACATGCCCACATTTTATACAAAATCATTTTATGTAAATTTGTAAATCTGTTTTATCATTTATATCGCTTTACATCTTAAAATCCTTTTAAAATAATACAATACTTTGTGAACAATCAATATAAAAGTATAAAAATCGATAAAAACCAAACATGTCCACACTTCATGAAAACCACCTATTTTATATTAAGAGAAAAGACGTCTACTTTTTATTTTTTCCTACTTTTTTTTTAATTTCGATATCTGATAATTATGATATTGATTCAAAAGAACCTAACTCAATTCCACATGACTCTTGAAGTAGGGGATTTACCTAGTCGAAGTTCTTTGTGTTTCAGGGGCTACGTATCGTAATTTTAAAATAGAAAAAAACTTTAGAAGTAAAGCAGAGTTTTATAAAAAAAAACACATAAAATAGCAATCAATGTTTAAACAAAAGTAAAAATGTCCATTTTTTTTTATTTTCATACAAGAAATTATAATAAAGGGAATTAATACGAAATATATTTTAAGGCTTGCAAAGAGTTATAACTTAAAACATTTAAACTTTTGGTTTTAAAAATTTCTATGGTAAACTTTTTTGCGACATGTCCCTATTTAATAAAACATTTCTCAAATAAACAAGAATATTTCCACAATTATCGGCAACTGTACATTTATTAGACAATCTATTTTTATTTAACAATAACAACAAGATATCCAGCTTAGTTAAATTTAAAATTCGGATTTTGGTATTAGGTTTTGAAAAAATTATGCCTAAATAATTGTTAGTTGTTAAAATATTGGTATTATTAGTTGGTTACATTTATTTTATAGACCTTTAATTAAACCTACGAGTTAAAAATATTTTGCTTTTTACTCTTGAGCTCGTACCAAACATTAACCGCAGAAAATCAATACACTGATTTTCTGCTGGCTACGGTTTTAAAAATATTAATTAATGTTTACCACATCTTTATAGAAACATGGCATTTTTGAGAAAAAAATAAAATAACTTAATATTTTCGGTGTAACGATACATTAAAAACAACTATAATTAAATACCACAAATAAAAATTAAAAGTAAAGCTTATACTATTACTTTTACAATTCCACTTTCGCAAATTCATTAATTTTATTACTATTACATATGGTGTTACTATGGGTAATATCGTCATTAGGAGAATCAGTAGCAATACTTTCGACATCATCCCGCTCTTCCTCTTCATCTATGATACTAATGTCTCTTATCGATGGTCGGTGGGATCTTCTCCAACCTTCTGGCTCAACCGGTATTTTTGTTTTAGTGAGTAATCGCGGACCTGACAGTGTAATTAATATAGCACCAGTTGGAGCCGTTAGCATAATGGATAGTATACAGACCATGAGAATTTTGCTGGCATATTCATGCTCTTTTGAAGATGGATCGGTTATTATCCCTAGTACTACCGGAGCAAGGGCAGCCTAAAATAACAAAAGCAAAAGTTAACCAAGAGTTTCAAAAGTTTATTACTTAGTTCTGATTAAACGTTGGACATAAAGGCTTTAACCGTAGGTCATTGGCATGTGCCTGGTGTCTAGTTATAAATTTACACCCCCTTAGCTTTTTTATTTTTACTAGTACAAAATGCTTATCTCTTAGGAGAGACCGGTATACAAAGAGTATGACTTTTTTAAATTGAAAACTCGTACATAATATCACCAGTGATTTTTTGAACAGATTTAAAAATATATCAATCTTCTCAGAATCTCAGAATAGGTGGAAATTTCTAGATAAATATTTTACGGCAATTGCGGCCTAAGAATTAAAAAAATATATGACAATATTTCCAAAACCTTTAAAGAAAGACATAAATAAATAGGCATTTCTGTAACCCTATTTGATTTAACTTTTTAATGGTAATTTATTATACAGACTTAAAAGAAAAATCATAATTTCTGTCCTACTCTGTATCCCTTAGACTTAAAAGATAAAAACATTCAGATGAAAGATTCGGATACTACAAAATTAACCCAACAAAATAGTGTTTTTCTTTTATATGTTAAATAAATAATACTTTAAAAAAACTAAAAACCCGCTTTTATATGCAACCGAACTAAAAATTAGAAAATAATTTTTCATTACAAAGAGTTTGTCACTTCAGAGTAAAAAGCGTGGGTGCTTAATATATTAAATGTTATAATTATTCTATTTGCAAATATCTATGAGGAAAAAGTTATGAAAAAATAGTAAAATGCACCCCACGCTTTTTACTCTGAAGTGACAAACTCTTTGTAATGAAAAAATTATTTTCTAATTTTTAGTTCGGTTGCATATAAAAGCGGGTTTTTTGGTTTTTTAAAGAATTATTTATTTTTTATTTTTAGTTCGATATATCAATTAGTTTTTTAAAATAAATGCTCCAGTTTATTCACTAAAAATTCCTTCGCCATTTTGTCAAGAGTAGTATTAGGACATTTATTTATCCTGGCGGTCCTAATCAGGATAACGGGATACTGTTTTTAAATTATTGCATTGTCATCGGTCCTTGATCCGTGTGCAAAGTTTCAAAGAAATTGAATCGCTGGAAGTTGGTAAAAATTAGGCTCAAAGATTCCGTTACATAGATAGATAGATAGATAGATAGTTACAACCCAAGCTAATAAAAGCGTGTTAAAAATAAGAAAGTTAGACGGATGTAAATTTTTATTAGGTTTTTAATGGAAATTTAAAATTATTTTTCAGTTTTGTATGGCTCTATTTTGGAAACTAACTGAGATAGATATATTAAATGGGGTATTTTTTAGGCTTTTTAAAAGATCTTTTAATGTTAAAATAATATATAGGTAGTTCTAATTAAAAATAATTCCTTTTGTCGTACCCTGTATATCATATGAAATTATAAAAATCAAATATCTGATTCAAAAACTAAAAAATTAATTAAATAAACTACTGTTTTTGTTTTTTTGTTACGATTTAAAAAGTTGGAGGGGTACATACAATATTTTAAAAAATTTATTAATTATATAACGTATACAGGGTGTTTCAGAACTATGGGACCAAACTTTAAGGTGTGATTCCTTATGTTATTTTATAAAAAAAGTTCCATATATACAGGGCGGTAAAATTTAAGAAAAAACTCCGTTTTTTTTAAACATTTTTAATATGCTTACATTTTGTTGTGATCTATCGAAGAAAACAAATTTTAGAAGTTAAATTTATAAAAATAGTGGGCACATGCGTTTAAAATAAAAAGTTAATGGTACTTCCGGTTATACCGAAAGCAAATCTGAGGTTGTGGTAATGAAGAAAAAAATAATTTATGCTTTTTACTATATGGTTAACTTTTTAACTTTAACTCCTAGATACCAAGAAGAATAATAGGGGTAACTACATTTTTGTTACACAGTATAGACTATTGAAATATATTATCAAATATCCATAAAATAATATTATTTCAAAATAAAACTGAAATATTATAACATGATTTTTTGACAAAACCAGTAGAATATACTTATTATAAAAATTGCAACATTTACAAATATTGTATAAAACTTAACCAAACTTTTCCGATTTATTTTTATAAGTAATGACATTTCGGTGTAAAACACTGTCTGCTTTCAAATTATTATTATTTTCATTTTAACCATTTAAATGTAAATATCAATTTTCGGCTAATATTAATACCTTCTTTCTACGTGTGCAATTATAATAATACAAAGTATACATAAATATTCATACAGTTATTGCACTAACCTGCACGGTTGCTTTAGACATTAGGGCAAACGCAATAAACACTTTTTCCTTAATATTAAGATTGCATCCAATTCCAACAATTATAGTGACAATCATTCTTATTAACACAGCAGCAATCAAAATTCCAACACCAATGGTAACCACAGAACCATCTAGTTCAGAAAATTTAATTTGAGCCCCTGTAATTCCAAACAAAATAGGTTCAAAAATCATCCAGAAAATTTCAAAAGCTGTAGCTGCAGGGTTATCTTCAATTTCCCATCCTTGTCTAGTCCAACATACAAGGCAAGCAAAGGCTGCTGCTACGCATGCTAGGGGTCCTGCACCTCCATAACCAATAAGTTCACTTCCAAAAACCGAAACTGTCCCTCCAACTAGAAGAAGAAGAATCCTCAATGGTACCTAAAACATTTGGTTTCTACAGATCGTCCAAAAATATGTGGGCAATCTCTTAGATTCATATAGAATATTTAAAAATAATATGACAAGTTTCTATATTTCTTCCTAAAGCCCCTCTTTTCAGAGATATATGCATTCGTTACGTCGCCACGCGGACTAACCCTTACACAATAGTACTAATTAGTTTTACTCTGTGTATAATAATTAAATAAAAATTAAATAGCCTAAACTCCTATCCAAAAGTCTGAAAAAGATAAAGTGAGGCATTTTCAAGAAAAACAGGATTTTGTTTAAATAGGGTTGTGTTTAATAACTTTCTTTGTCGGTTCGAAAGTCTATAAGGGCAAGCTTTAGAGACAGTAGCAGTAGCAAAAACTGACAAAAATTAAAATAAAATGTCTTTTTTAATGTCGCTAAAAGTCCACCTGTACGAGTTTATTTTTTTAAGACGTTTCAAATTTTTAGAAGAAAAACCATTAACGTTGACAACAGTGTAACCATTTCTATCGTTTTTTGGGGTAGATCTGCCAATTTAAGTGTCAACCATTCGAACATAAAGTGGTTAAACAGTACACTTAATGTAAAATTATGATGTAAATGGAAAGATCATTATATAAATAATACAATTAGCGTTGTTACAATAGGTTTAATATCATTTCTACCGCTACTTAAAATTGTAATCTGACCACACTGGTTGACAATAAATCGTTATTTTTACTATCTGTCAATATTTCTCTCCCCTGAAACTCTTTATTTAAACACTAAATTGTCACAATTTAATGTAATACGAAATACAACGGCGCTTCTGCAGTTGCTGTAACTTTCTTTAGTTTTTATATACATTGTCTTTGCTACGTTATTCCTACGGAAAAAAATACTTAGGCTTTATTTAACAGTTTGTGGTCTCCTAAAAAGGCGATAAATAACTTTAATTACCAAAATATTTTTATATTGTATAGTTTTTAAGATACACATACAGTTATTTTGCGTGTTAACTTAAAGCTTACCATAAAGGGATCATGTTTCTCAGGTGTAAAATTACAAATTAAACCCCATAGAATGCCAAATCCTATTCCACCCAAAATGGAAACGGGACCCTGTAAAATGAGTTGTGTAACGCCACTATCAGAAAACATAATACTCTTTACTATTCCAAAAATAGCTACGGAAGTAGCATCATCTATACCAGCTATTGCAATGATAAGTGTTGGAATTCCTTTTGCTACACCATAGCCTTTTGATCGTAACCTGCAAGAAATAAAAATACATATTGTTTGTTTTTAAATGACCAAAATTAATATGACAGACATTTTTATTTAAATTACCGCATATACGATATATGAAAAATCATGTTGACAACGAGGTATAAAGATTTTAATGTAATAATAATTTACCAGATAAACTTTAAAAAGAGTTTGTATAGGTTGTAACTTTACGAGAATATGTATGAAAGAAAACATTTTTCTATGAAGATTTTA
Organism: Listronotus bonariensis; assembly: GCA_014170235.1. Lineage (NCBI taxonomy): Eukaryota > Metazoa > Arthropoda > Insecta > Coleoptera > Curculionidae > Listronotus > Listronotus bonariensis. The sequence continues at coordinate 7,118 of JACEGR010004417.1, forward strand.
CATATATGTAAATTAATGATTAAAAACTTATTCTATGTGGTAAATATTTATTAAAATTAAATTATGGTGTAGTTTTGTGGCATGCAAGCATCCTCGGACCTAATTTTTTTCATAAATGACAAAAAAATGCCGTTGTAGTCAAGCCCAACAAGAGGGCGTTGAAGGTGGTGCAAATTACCGGGGACCGGACTGAAGGGGAATAGAAATAGGGTAAAGACAGTGCAAGGAATAGAGGTTTGTAGTAGGTGAGGATCTTTTTTTTGGTTACTCTTCAACTTTTTTTGGGTTATTTTTTAGGGGGCCCGTATCTCTTACTAGTACCAAGGCCCGACATGGCTCTTAGCGGCCCTGATTGTAGTAAGTCAAAGTCAAAAACCTCTATATTCAAAAATGAAAACTACAAGTTTTTACAAAAATGCAGCTCCACTGAATGAACTGGCGTCAAAAAATCAAAAAATATAAATTAATGCATACATTCTCAATATACACATTAAAAACACTAAAAACAATTCTCACTGCTAACCCTTAAACAGATCAGGTACTAAAATTTACATATAAAACAAATACTAAAATTTACATATTAAAACAAATAATCCTATCTTAAAAATTATAATCTAAAAATTCATTCACCGTATAAGGTTCAATATTTAAAATTATGTTAAAAATAGATTTTTAAAATCTTTAATATTATATGTTTGCCCAACACTTATAGGTAATTTATTAAAAAAATTTATACACGAATATGTGGGACCCTTTTCCGTTGCAGTGAGCCTATGTATCGGAATATTTAAACCCACCATTCTTGTATTAAAAGAGTGTCCAATTTCAAAGGCTTCAAACTTGTCTCTGTTATTGAAAAGAAACAATAAACACTCATATACATATAAACCTGCCAATGTCAAAATTCCAAGCTCCCTGAACTTTCCCCTACAAGACTCCCTCCAGTCCAAACCCAGCATGACCCGAATAGCCCCCTTCTGCACTAGAAACGCTCTACCCGAATCCACACTCCCACCCCAAAACATAACACCAAAACGCAAAACCGAGTGAAATGTGGCGTAATATACTGTTTTAAGGTTGCCCAGTCGTAGTAAACGGCGGAAGATGGCGAACCATGACACGTATTTTTTTTGTGGCTTCAGTTAAAGAGATATATTGGAATGGCATGTTCTTGCAGCGGGTAGCTCACTTTTTGGACATTTGATAAAATATTTAATTTTTGAGATAAAGCTCAACGCAGATTTTAAAAATTTCAAGCCGGTACTAGACTATTTTATGAGGTTCTATTAGCTCTTTAATGCACAAGAATTGGCGAAATTCGTACATGATTTCTCCAATTCGCTTCTGCATTAGTAAGCGCAAAGTACGTTTAAATAAAGTTTTGTTTACACTTTTTTAACTGTTATAAAAGAACTAGAAACGTCGTGTCATTTTCTATATAAAGTTTACACTTTCTTTACTTCAGAACCTTATAAGCAGACCAATTTTTTTTTTTTTTAATAAACATGGGTATCAAATAAAACCTTAAATAGTAGATTGTTCTTTGTTACTAAAACTTTTTAAAATAAAGGGTTGGGCCAAACAGTGAAGACCAAACCTTAAAAGCTAATTTTACACTAAAAAATATAAAAACTTTATAATTTTTTTATCCTAAACTACAGGGTATTTAAAATTTGAAAAAAACAATGTTTTTTTATAATAACTTGTATACCAATTAAGGTATTTTCAAAAAATTTGGGGGACGCCTTCTTCGTACCAAAACACATATTTTGGCATACAAGAAGACCATAAACTATTTCCACTGTGGTAAAATGGTAGGCCACTGTATTTTTCTAAAATAAAAATAATTTTTAAAATTCTCATTAAGTTTGAAACAAATTTGATCTTTTGACTTTTTTATTTGATGCATTGTTTTCGCATAAATAAATGAAAACCATTACTTGACACGGTCATTTTGTTTGGATAAAATCAAATTCTACAGTAAAAAATTACCTTCCATATTTTATTTTTTAATTAGATAGGGATTTGACTCGTTGGATTTGACCATGTCGAGAAAAGGTTTTTATTTATTTACGCGAAAACCGTAAATCAAATAAAAAAGTCACCAGATCAAATTTGTTCAAAACTTAATGGGAATTTTAGAAATTACTTTTTTAGAAAAATGTAGTGGCAAACTATTTTATTATTAAAAAATATTAACTTTAACCTTTTCATGGACAACACTGGTAATATTTTATTTTATTTTTTGTATGCCAAAAATGTGTTTTAATGCATAGAAGGCGTCTCTAAATTTTTAAAAAATATCTCAATTGGTATAAAAAATATAAAAAAACAATAATTTTTTAACTTTTTAACACCCTGTAGCTCGAAAACTAAGGCGTTTATGACAAATTTTATATAAAGTTTTTATCATATTTTTCAGTGTAGACTTGGCCCTTAAAGTTTGGAGGTCACTGTTTGTCCCACTCTGTATACCTGAATAGACAAGGTACCACTACAGCTGGAGATACAGCAGCTACGATGCTTCAAGCAATATTGCATAATCCCAGGGAATATTAAGGAAGAATTTAGACAGTACCGCAGTGATGACAGCTTCAATTAACCATGGAATTAAACCCACTTTGATTACGGTAAATTTCAGCCGTCTAAGTGCTTCAGGATCTAAATCTAATCCGGCTCGGATCAGTATAATGACTAAGGCAACATGTCTGAAAAATAGCAATGGTATTAAAGATAAAATAATGAAATTTTATCTTTTCAAATTGGTATAGCTATTTAATAAGTCAATTTAGTTTTGTAAATTCGAATATAAAACAAAAAGCTCTTTTACAGTTACATATATAGTATTTTTTATTTGTAATTTAAAAAAACTGAATTATTATTATAAATAGTGTATTCCGTTAAGCCCTTTTTACCGGATCAATTTACCAAATTAATATTTGTGAAATTACATTGATGCGTAGATATTAAATTTTATAGAAATATTGACAGATAAAAATTTTAAGATGGCTGCTGGGTACCATCCTGGAAAAAAGGTGGGTCTTGTGGCACATAATTTAAAAATTTTTAAAAAGTACTTTATAACCCTACGAAATAAAGATAAAATCAATACTTTTATCTGCTAAGTAGTGCCATTTGTATGGGTAGTTTATTTTATATTTTTAAGTACTCGTCAGGGGCTTTAAAATAATGTATAAGAATATCCCCTTTTTCATTAGATTTTTTTTGAAGATGGCACCCTACAGTCATCTTGAAATATTTACCTGACAATTTGACTTTAAAATATGGTAAGCATTTACGAATCAATTTCTTGTCGTAAAATTTAAATTTTTTTAAATTGATCCTTTAAATAAAAAATAGTGACGGACATTAAACAAATGAGTAATATTAGAAGTATTTGCATATTATCGAATTATTTAAAAAAAATGTTATTTGGCGTTTCTCCAATAAGTACGATATGCTAGACTGCGTAAAGGTAAAATTCTATCATAAAAATTTTAAAAATCATACAGTGACAGGCAAGAAATTTGCAACATATGGATTTTTTTATTGGAAATCATTTTTTGGCAATCACCTCTGCATGTCCGATAACCTAAAAATCTATTTTGACATGATTGATGTGAACAGCAGTATGGCGGGAAATTTTTAAAACTAAGATGGAATCACGAAAAGTGGAGTTGGCTTACAAAATATTGAAAAAATTCTAAGAGCAAAAAGTGCCTATAATTTAATTCTTACCCCAAATGCAAGGTTTAAAGCATTTAGAAAAAACGTAAATCTGTTATTTAAACAAAATAAAATTTACTATTTTATTTACCAAAATAGCTTTATATTAACTAAGCTTAATTTTTTAAAGTCAAAATAAAGACATTTTTTTGTTTTTTTTACAAGTAGATCAAATAATTTAAAAAATTGGGTATCTCCAGTACACCCAGTGTTGCAACGATTTATTTTAAAAAATCTTCCTAAAATTTTACCAAACAAAAAACGTTAAAATATTTAGAAATGGTAAAATGTATTGATTATAATTATATTTCCCTCGTAACTGAAGACAACTTTTCACATTTTGTGCATAGACTTAAAATTGACGTTTAATTTTATTGATTTATTTAAATGTTACCTACATCTATAATTTTATTAGTAAAATACTATTAAATACCATTATAAAATTAGTATTTTTTGTTTTTACATTTTGCAAAAATATATACAAATTTGACCATAACTTATAAGCAAATCATCTTTACCAAAATTAATATACAAGCTAGAAATTAAATGTGCATGGAATTTTCTTTAATCTGCTTTTTTCATTTGTCTTCAAGAGCCAGCCGTACTAGAGCATCCATTCTAATTTCTAGCTTGTATTTTTATTTTTACTAAAGTAATTACTTATTAGTTATGATAAAAATTGTCTATATTTTTGTGAAATGCAAAAAAAAATTGTAAACCGTTTATTTTATTTGCTGAACTAATAAAATAATAGATGTAGATAACATTAAAATAAATAAATAAAATAAAACGTTATTTTTAAGTTTATGCACAATACGTGAAAACTTGTCTTCAGTTATGAAAAGAATATGATTTGAATTTCTGAATATTTTAACGTTTTTTTTGGTAAAATTTTGAAAAGATTTTTAAAAATAAACCATTGCAATACCGGGTGTACAGGCGAATACCTATTTTTTAAATTATTTGTTTAATTGTCAAAAAAAAACAAAAAAATATCTGACTTTGACTCAAACAAATCAAGTTTAGTTAAATATAGCTACTTGGCGAATAAAATGGTATATTTATTCTATTTTAAAATAATATTAAATTTTGCCCTTATATAAAATTTTCCATATCTTGCGAACTTTTTGCCGGTGATTGTATAGACATAGCTTCTTAAACTTATTTTAATATCAAGATTTGTTAAAGCTGTTAAAGTTGTTGAAAAGTTGAAAGAAAAAACGAATTAAATAATATTTGTTAGTATAATTTATTTAGCATTTGATTTTATTCATACTTATAAGGACATAATATTAATCAAAATATTTAAACAAAATATTTCAGAATATGCAATTAAGTGGCTTTATCTTTAAGGAAGCAACATACCAATAAAATTTATTTAATAGCCAAAAAGCTGTATTTTATTTTATAATGGATAATGTTTATTTAAATATTTAAATTTTCAATTCAATATAATATACTTTCATTATTTTTTGTGACTTACCTTAGCTCTTTATTAATCTCAGAAAAATCTTCATTTATATTTACAATACCGACGTTTTGAAATAGAACGCCTGTAAAAAGCATGCCTATGAGAGCGGGAAGTGTTGTAAGAGTAATTAACCATCCTCCGAAATGAGCACAAATACAGAGCAAGATTAGTTGGTATAGAATACCGTTAGGTGGTGCTGCAGTATCGCCTACGATGGAGTACAATATACACCATGATAGGATACCTTAAAAGAAATTTTTACTTTATTTTTTTTTAATTTAAATATTAAACATTTAAAATTAGCTTGGGCGTTCATAAATTAAGTAACGCGTTTTCTCAAATCCTCACCACGTGATGAAATTTGGTGAAATTTTCTTCAACCTTTCCCCCATTTCCAAATCTAAAGTGAGATTTATGGAAACGCAAAAAGGCACTATTTGTCCAACGGATATTGATTTTGTAGCCAAAATAATTTGGAAGAAAAAAAAGGTGCTTTCTCAAAAAGTAACACTGCATCACATTTTCCTAGGGACCTGCCTCCAAAATTCGTTAACTTTCTCTTGTTTTTAGCTGCTGAAAAATTACGTGATACTTGCACAGACCTCCCTTTCCCCCTAAATGTCTTGCGTAATTTATGAAGGTCTCCTTATATGTAAGTTACGAATATATCCAAACGGACATACAGGAAAGTTTAAAACATTTATAGTTTTGATCGTAACATTACCTAATTTATTTTCTACGATTTTACAGACTCACAAAGTGTACAATACAGTTTACATTAAATGATTGTTTTTATTAATTAAAAGAAAACAATATGCCGTGATGTGGGGCTTTTACAAAAGTCAAAACTAAATCGTACCAGAGCAGCCTCTATTAACATTATTTATTAAAATTTCGCTTCTTTTTAAACAACGTAATTAATATTTAGTATTTAAAGCCTTCTTTAAAATTTTAAAAATTTTGTACATTTGTTTTTTTTGTTTATAATAGTATCCTTTTAAATTTTTCTAACACAAATGATGTCCAGACTTGTTTATTAAACTTTCTTTTCATTTTTATAAACTTCCTGACCTTTTAACCGCGCAAGAATTTATTTTACTTGAATTTGCTTAATAATTTAAGTATCGATCATTTAAAGGCATTGATCTATATAATTTTAAAAACTTTTTATTAAAAATGTTTGTTTTGCCATCATACAAAACATAATATAAAATTTAGTACTTAGGTGCTTTTGGGCAAGCAGAATTGAACAGGGATTTCTAAGTTTTGCGTTACACGTTATATTTTGGTTGTTTAAAAAAAAGCTATTTACTTTTATTTGGAATAAAGTAGGCGTGTGAAATTACATAAGACTTTGAATTTTCAAATTTTCATCATTACCAGTGCTGATATTGCTGTTCAATTGAGCATATCTAAAAACCCCAAGCTACCTAACAGATTTAAAAACACTTAAAAACTAAGTATTTTTGACAAGCAGTCGAAATCATTTCACAAATATAAAAGAGTTAAAAACTCCTTACTGCTTGTTATTTTCTGGTACTGCAGGGTTACATCTGTCAAGCAGCTTTAACGTTTTGAAAGATATTTAAGAGTTGTATATTTTTTACTATTCCTGTTTGTTGTGTAGATTTAAAAAAACGTTTAAAATCGCTAAACTGTCTCATTTTGGACCTGGGCTACTTTTAAGTGAAACGATTAGGTTGACTGAGAACTTTTTAAAAAGGTAAAAATGGATTTTTACATAACACGTAGAATAAAGTGGCGTAGTTAATTTTTGCAAATATTTTTGTATTTAAAATATTAACCAATTTTTTAAATGTTTGTTTGTATAAGCTTTTTAAAATATATATCACTATGCGTTTATTTAAATAAACAACAACAAAATTCACAATTTCCTAATTCACATCAAAATTTTGCAGTAGGTCTTGCAAGCAAATCAGTTAATAATTTTTTGATTGAGTTGATTATTGTAGTAGTAATTCTGTTCGATTTCAAACTGGGATTTTGCTAACTAACCTATTAATGGCTTTTTCTTATTACGTAGATCCAAGTAGAAAGCACTTTCCTAAGCAAAATTATTGATAGGTAAAGAGCTTATATTAAATGATGTTTTTTAATTGATTTTAAGAAAATTCGTAAATGAAAAATTTAAAAAAAAATATATAATACATAAAGAAATTATGTTTAATATCAGTTCTTTACCAATAAATAATTTTTGCTCAAGAAAGTGCCTGGCTTTACGTAATAAAAAACATTAACCATTACCTAGTTAATAGGCAAAATTCAATTTTAAATATCGTAACATAAACACTACTAAAATAATCAAGTCAATCAAAAAAACTATTAACTGCGATTTGTCTGCATGACCTATTACAAAACTTGGGATATGAAATATGAAAATTTTGAATTTTATGGTTGTTTATTAAAATAAACTTATAGTGGTATACATTTTAAAAAAGCTTAAAAACAAATCAATTTGTATACAAATATACAGTGTGATCCATTAAAAAAACAACTTCAGTGAATATTTTAAAAACAATATTTAGAAAAAATCTAACTACGCCTCTGCATTCTACAAAAAAATTATGTAAGCATCCGTTTTTAGCTTTTTGATAAGTTATCAGTCAACTAAGATACAAGGGGTACCTGAAAATGCGTTATTTTTAAAATAGCCCTGTAGCTCAGAAAGTAAGATGGCTATGACGTTTTATGTCATTATTCGTTTCACAAAAATGTAGCCTAGGTTTAGAAAAACCGCAAGGTTCTATCTTTATTAATAACTGAGATACCCTCCAGTTGCAACCAAAATGAGACACTCTGCCCCGAAATTAAGAAAATATTTATATGCTGTAGCATCTTTATGCATAAAGTGACAATTTTCAGTTTTCAGGTGATTGTATCAATATTAACCTCAATTGCTTACCTATTAGTGCTAGTGCAATGATTCTGGAAAACTGACGATATGTTGGACAAAATGGATATGGACATAGTTTTGGCCAAAGAGGGGGATGCCATGAGGGATTTGATTCTTCTGATCTACATTTAAGGCAGAATGAATACCACCATGATCTACAAAATAATAATTTGTTTTTATTAAGAGTTAAATTACAATTTTAAAACACAAAATCCAATGAGAACCTTGTTGGTTTATTATTCACTGTTATCATTTAAAAAAACAGAAATTTTACTTTTTACTGTTTTAAATTATTTTGAACCTACGGTTGGTTTTTTATACTGTTATTTTATTCTTATTCAGTTAAACCAACCCGTCTGCGTTTATCATATTATGATACAATATTATTATTATGTGTGGAATCTTATTATTTATAATAAAAATTTTATCTTTAACAAAACAGTTTAAGTCATTAGTTACTTTCATGTTAAAAACAGCGTTCAGGTCAAAGGGGATATTTTAAAGATTTCGGAAATAAAATGGTCTTCGCTGTTACCTGTTTTTGCCTAGCACTAGATTATCTGCTCATACTGAATTTACCATTATTTTATGCAACTTCATTAAAGGATAATATTATTTTAACATATTTTATTTTTGATTTTCCAATAAATAAAACTTACCATAGTAGTACCACAGAATTAATAATACTACTTTCTTGGACTTCCATTGCCTTTATTTTTAACTGATACACGACGTTCCGGATGGTGTATATCTTCAGCGGTTTTCAAGTTATCACTTGAAAACAAAAAAAAAAAATAATGTAAGTCCAAGAAAGTAGTATTATTAAAAACATTACATTGTCCACCACTTTCAAATATACAGGGTGGTTTAAAATTACACAAGTTTTATTCAAAATTGTCAAAAAGATGGTAGTATTTCTTATGATTGCTGAGAAAAATTAGGCGTAATTTTTTTACCAATTTATTTTATTTTTTATATGCAAAAATTTTTATATCTTGTCAAAATTTAATTGCTGTTAGAAAATGATTTCTTTAAAATAAATGTGGTAGCAAAAAGAAGAGCTATTAAATAATTTTTTTGTTCTTGGCTTTGGTCCCTTCTGGTCCAATTCGCTAGCTCCCCTCCTTTCGGACTTTTCTTTCCAGGGCTTCGTCGGTGGAACATCTGGATGGTCGAACTTGTAGCTTCCCAAAATTCCAAAACATGCAAAATAATCAAATATCGTTGCAATGCATAAACTGACAGCTGTCAAACCAAGAACTGCTACTGGTATTAAGTATAACCGGTCACTGTCAAAACTGACGCTTCAAGTAGAGGGCGCAACCATTCCCGGCCGTTACGAAAACATGTGCACACCACAAAAATTTGGAAAACATCAGCTTATAGGAATCTTCACTTACAGCGCTTAGCTCCAGAAGAAAAAGCCGTCAATTTAGCGTGAATCTTTACTCGATCCCCGAAGTTAAAAACGCCCGTACAGCCACTCTAACCGCCACATCGGGAAAAACTCTGTAGCTTTCTTTGCGAAGTCTGCACTGTTCGTAGGTCGAACAATAGTAAAAAAAAGTTTAAATGTAGTTTGCTTTTACCTTATTAAGAAGTTACAAAAAAATTTATATCCGCATATTTTTATTTTTTTAATAACATCTTCATAATTTTGCATCTTATTCCAAAGTAATATTTTTTACTGCATTGTGAAAATTAAAATACATTAGGTCTGTTCGTAGAGAAATCACAAACTAGTCAGCGCCAATCAGATTTTACAAATACGTCTGGTGACCAGTTTGCAACCGGTCACCTGACTAAATAATAATGCCCGATTGGCGCTGACTGGTTTGTGATTTCTCTACGAACAGGCCTATTATTTTAAAAGTAATCTATTTTTTAAATTTATTGACAAAGAAATCATGACCAATAAGAGAGATTATTTATCAGTTTTGTCATGCCCTTTAATTAAGTAACTTATTTTTTTTTATTTATTCTTTTTTCAAATAGGTACATATTTTTTTATTTTGAATTACCCTATATACTTGTTGTATGGGGATTTTTTACGCTTTTATTATCTGTGATAAAGCAGCAGTTTTTATAAATAATGGCTTTAAAAAATAAATAAATAAAAAGTTTACCGATATCGTCATCTATCCGTTGACACACTTTACATAAAAAATGAAGGCCTAAGTAACAAAATACTAGATTAAATATAAATAAGATAAGGTAAGAACATAAAAAACAAAAATGAGTATTTACAATAAGCCCTAAACAAAAAAGGAAGTCCTAGAAATGCCTTTTTAAAATGGAATATTTTTAATTTTTAATAAACAATACGATCTGAATTAAAGACTACACATATAAAATGTTAAAATGTGCTGTTTGAATAAGTTTATTTCATACTTTTTAAGCATTAGTTCTGCTAATCTCCAAAAATAAAAGTTTTTACTGTTTACAATCAGTTTTTCCAATTTTTGAAAAATATGATAAGAAGGACATATCACTCTTTGTAAAGACTTTCCTCATTTTGTTGTGTCGCATTAATAAAATACTTATTATCAATATAGTTATTTAATTTAAAAAGGGAAAAAATATAAAATTTAATAAAAAAAATTATTTAAAAATATATAATTTTTGCAATGCCAGATTTAAATTGAAAATTTTAATATCCTATTCATTAGTTGCCAGCTCTCTTAAATCAACAATTTAAAAAACCAAAAACTATTATACCGGGTGACAACAAAATTACTATCCAGTATTTTATTTCCTTTGTAAAAACGTACACTTTTCGAATTAATGAATGAAACACCCTGCTATATCCTTTTAGTATATTTTTAGAATATTTAATTTAAGTGAAGAAGAGCAAAAAAAATTAAAAAAAGGTCCTCTTCCATAAAACACAAGTCTATAATTTCTCTTTCCTTTTTGTCCTCACCTTTTGCTCGCTTTCCCAATAGTCAGGGGGTGCAAAACATCTAAAAATGCCTAAAATCAATACTTTTTTTGCCAAAACTTACTACTTTTCATACATTTTCAGAAGCCAGGGGGTGCAAGTGCACCCCTAGCATCTCCCTCCCGGCGTCCATGACCCTGTATAGTTTTTCGGATTCAAATTCTACATGTCATTCCTGATATAAAATTTTTATTGTTTTTACTCTTTTGGTTTATAAGAAAATGGCGTTTAAAACTATGCAGGCGAATTGCCGGCAAGCATACAAAAATGGCGGCATACCAATCCTGATTAAATAAAGCACGCGTTTTTGTTGCAGGCAAATAAATATTGGATTTTTGAAGGCAAACCTTCAACGCATATTCATACTTTTTAAACTATATTATTAACATTGGTATTTAACTAACATATAAAGCAATTTTTTTGATCTGTTCTATTTATAATGGCAGCTAAACAACATTATTATTTTATGTTTTTTTACATAATTTAAAGGAAATGGCCTTTTCATAACATTTTATTGTTAAAAATCATGCAAATAAAAATTAGGTCAAACAAATTGTTTATTATGTATTTTGGAGCGAATAAAAATAAAATGATGGTAAAATTAGCTACGTTAATTTCGACCGAAGGTGACCGCTTTGTGCATTTGTTTTCTACGTGGTTTTCTAGCTTTTAGTTTCTTTTTTAAAGAAAAGAGTTTTTTAATAGACATAATTAAATGAATTCATTACCTAATAAGTGTGTGTTGTGTGATTAATTGGTGATGGCTAGTCGAGAAGGCAAGATATTCAAGTAGACTGTTAGGAGCTGTAAACATTTTGTTTAAAACTTTATTAAAAGTTTTAAAGACGTATTAATAAAAAATATTATACATATTTAATAGTTTTTTGACATACCGATAGATGGCGTAATGGACAATAAACTACTACGTTTCTGCAATATCTTCGCTTTTTATCGTCTAAACCGTACCCATTAGACAAAAATAATTCGAGAGCGGTCTGCGGTGGGTGATTTTACTTAGCTTTGAAAGAAATATCTTCGGCTAGTGTAAAAGTCTGCATCTCCAAGTTGGACAGTGTTCCGAGAGATGGTACTTTGCATTGCAAGTAAATTGCATGCAGTAAGGAGTTTTTTCCTATTTTAATTTTCAAATAAAATATCGCATCATTTTAGCTTTTAAAAAAAGTATATGCGACAATTTTCGTCAATAAGACGTCAGCTTGCTGCTTGGGGTATCTGCATTTGCCCACTTTCGTGTCTTTTTGTTATCTTTTTGTCAATAACTTATTAATGATGGATGCCATCATCTTAAACGCATTTTTTCCAATAACTTATTAATGACGGATGCCATCACTTTATCTGCAACACGTGGCCTAATAACGGCCAATTGCCCACTTTCGCGTCTTTTGATACCTTTTGCCAATGCCTTGCCATTAAAGAGTGTTGGCAATGCCAGTAAATTAAATGTACAACGCCGGCAAAAAATGTTATATGGGTTAGCTTTTATGTCACGAATTAGAATTTTAAATCTTAAAAAATATACAGGGTGTTCCATTTAAAATATTAAAATTAGAATCCCGTGATACAGTATAAAATCCTAAAATTTAAAAGATATACGTTTTCACTAAAGGAAATAAAATGCTGGATAGTAATTTTGTTGTCACACGGTATATACCTCTAAAAAAATTACGAATGAATTTATTTTTGACTATAATGTTATTATTTATAATGATTTAAACTTTATTTCTATTAGCAAAATAAATCCGTAATTCTAGTAAATTAGCCCATATAACATTTTTGCCGGCAAGGCATTGGCAAAAGGTATCAAAAAGACATCAAAATGGGCAATTGGCCGTTATTAGGCCACGTGTTGCTGAAAAGTGATGGCATCCATCATTAATAAGTTATGATGAAAAAATGCGTTTAGGATGATGGCATTCATCATTAATAAGTTATGCTAAAAAAATGCATTTTATTGTCATTAGGAAAATAATGTAATGCCATCATCTAAATGGCATATTTTTGCCAAAACCTTTTTAATTAATCATTAAAAGGATTTGGCAAAAATATGCCTTTAGATGATGGCATTACATTATTTTTTTCTAATGACAATAAAATGCATTTTTACTCTTCAGGAACTAAAATGTGCATAAATAATGCACATGCATAATGTGTGTTTATGTACAGGGTGTCCCATATAAAATTAAATGTTATAATTTTGAAAAAACCATTAGAGATACAATAAAAACACTAAAAAATACATTTTATTGAACTTCCGCATTTTACTTTTTCTTGTATCTCTTATGGTTTTTCCAAAATTATAGTGTTTAATTTTATATGGGACACCCTGTACATAAACACACATTACGCATGTGCATTATTTATGGACATTTTAGTTCCCTGTACGGTAAAAATGCATTTTATTGTCATTAGGAAAAAATAATGTAATGCCATCATTTAAAAGGCATAATTTTGCCAAAACCTTTTTAATGATGGATGCCATCATCCTAAATGCATTTTTTCATCATAACTTATTAATGATGAATGCCATCACATTTTCTGCAACACGTGGCCCAATAACGGCCAATTGCCCATTTTGATGTCTTTTTGATACCTTTTGCCAATGCCTTGCCGGCAAAAATGTTATATGGGAGCCTTAAATAATTGTTTTTTTAACAAAAAGTAAATAGAAAACTCTTCAAATGAATCCACAAAATAATAATAATAATATAGATAAAAATATTTGTGTATAATGTTTTTTTAAGTATTTCTAATATTAAACAACACAACAAGGAAATATCAGAACCAATAAATTCTAGTAATTAACACTTTGAGGATCAATAATTGAGTTGACAACTATATTGAGTAAGTAAGTAACAACCATATTTTTCTAAGTACACCAACTTGAATATTAAATTTACTCTAATTGATTCAGGCCAAATTATTAACCTTATCCAAAATTTTAAAACGTTTGTGTTTACTTAAAAATAAATGCACGTGACGTCAATTAGACCACTACAAGTTTGGTCCACCCCATGTAAACAAGGATGTTTAGTACCAAACGGTTACCTACAATGTTTTATTTTAGTGAATAAAATCAAAAACATTTATATATATTTAGCCATTTGTTTAGTGATACTGAATGTGTGTTGTATTTGACTGTAAAAACTAATTGCATATTTTCATCATTAAAATTGTGCCCATAAGCAGCGTATTCCATAAGGTGACAAAGTAATTAAAAGTTTATTGTCTTAGTATTAATTGCTGATTTATTTAAATTTTTTATAGTTGTATGCCCAGGATAAAAATTGAATAGCAATATTAGCATTAAACCATGACTTATGTACAAATAAAACTTTTATTTTACCATACAACCTAACCCATGTGGAAAGTATTTAGGACTGAAAAATGCAGTATAATTTAAATCTCACCTTTTAAAACCCTTTTAAATAACAGCAGGCAAGACTTTAGACAATAGAATAGCTTACCTATCACTTTCACTATAGTTAGAATTGGAATATTTTCTATTTCTAGAATAGGCCGACGATTTTGAATATACGGAAGCTTTGGAATGGACTGATTCAGTTGTGGAATGTTTTTTAGTTCTATTTGGATCTCCATGGGCATGCCTTCCGCTGTCTGAAAGAAAAACATGTGGGTGTAAATAAACAGTGCCATGACATAAATCATTAACGCTGGAAGTTTTTCTAATTTTACCACAACTCATTGAATTACATAAACTAAATTTTATAGTAATAAATATATTTATTTAGACTTAATAAATTTTAACAAACTGAACAAAAGCATGTTAATAGTTTTTGTGCTTGAAAATGTTATTTTGAGTCAAGGAAGTAGTACAAAAACATTATTATAAACCTAACCTAAATAAATAATGAAAATATTTAGTTAAGGGTATCTTTTATAGCATCAGTTAAACTATAATCCGTGGTTAAAGTACAAATAAAGCATATAAATGCTAAACCAGACATTTGACATTACACATAAGTTGTTTTAAGTATAATGCAAAAACCTGCCAAAATAATATTTTTAATCCGGTAGTACTAATTAATATAATCAATAAAAATATTGAAATGGTTGCTAAAAAGATATTTTGGGTAAAATATAACACATGTTTGGTTTTGCAGTAAGGACCTGAAAATTTTCGTTTATGCATCTAAATAAACCGTGCGATGTTCTATCTTTATAAAAATTACAGCACCACTTGTAAACATACCAATTAGAGGGTTTTTAATAGGCATTAATCATAGTTATTTTAATAAATCAATTATTAAATAAAACTAAGTTCCTATGCTATTATCTTTAGAATCCTTCTGGCAGAGCCACCAAGAGGGCGTTGAAGGCGGTACAAATTACCGGCGCCCAGACTGAATGGGTGGGGGAGCATGCGCGGTTTGGCAAATGTAAATGGAGGAATGGAGTAAGAAACTTTCTTTTTTGCTCTTTAACTTTTTTGACGGCTAATTTGGAAAAGTAATGTAAACAATATTAGTATCAAGGAAGTTAGAATCTTTTTTATTCAACTTTTTAAGAGTAATTTTGAAAAGTAATATAAACAATTTCTTAAAATTTTAGTTTTAATATAAAGAATATTAGATTTTTTCGGGTCAATTTTTTTTTGTTATGTAAGGGGCCCGTAACTTTTATTTGTACCAGGCCCGGCACGGCTCTTGGCGGTCCTGATTTCTGGTTTCGGAAATGTCGTTTCTATTAAATTGTTTACATTAACCAGAAACAAATCTATTTTTGTTTTATAAAAACATTAATATTTTAAATGGTAACAACTTAAAATTAAAAATGGCAAGTGGATGTCCACTACTTGTCATTTGTCATCTGTTATTTTCACAATATTTTCCTTCTTTTGCAACAAAATTCATATTATAATACTAAAATGGCACACAATATTTCATTTAACATCAAAAACCCTTAAAAACATTTTTTTATTATTAATTATATTAATTCAAAAGCTTTACTTTAAACAACTCGTATGCAACCATAAATACATCTACATATTGTATTTATGGTTGCAGCATTTATGGGTAAATTATTTTCACATTTAATGAAAACCGTAAAATAAATAAAAACAGGTTTTTTAAAAGGTGTTTATAAAATATTGTGTGGCAATTTAGTGTTTTATAAAAATTTTGTGCAAAAAGAAGGCGGAATATAGTGAAAATAAGGTTAGTGTAAATTACTTTTGACAAATCCAGGAAAATAGGGGTAAATATGGCGGCGCCCACCAAACCCTACATATTATTAAGTTTGTTCCAGTAGGCTGTCAGAAATGTTTGCAACCGTTCGGATTCTGCGCACGTCAAATTTGTCGTTCCAGCAGTGCCATGTTTCTAACATTATACAATTGTTTGTTGTTCCAGCAGTAGTTTTAAGATGTTGGAAACATGTTGGAAACTGTTTGAAAAGTTTACAAAATTTCTTCAAACATTGCTGACAATGTTTAACATAACCTTTCTTGTATTGACGTATAAGCAGTATGCACGCCTTGTTTATTTTTCGTTCCAGCAGAAAACTGTTGCCAACATTTCTGACTAATGTTTGTAACAATTTCTGCGTTTTACGATTGTTGCTAACATGTTGCCAACATTCTGCTGGAATAAACCTTTTATTTACGTTTTTGCATTAATGCTGCATTTTCTTTTTTTTCTATCTGGGCAAAAACTGTATCATGAGAGAATAAAAGAGTGGTCAACAACATACAACGTGGCCATTTGCGGCGCTTTAGATCATTTAAGGATAAACGCGTGGACCCGTCAATTTTTGATTTTAGGGAGAAACATTTTTACCACTTTTACTCCCTTAACTGCAACCCTCTAGCTGGGGTGAGACTCATTCCCAAAATCGTAAATTGAAAGAGGGGTCGAGTTATACCTTATTTTAAAGGTCTCTTAACCCTGATTATGACTGACTCATGACAGCTTGACAAAATTTTGACTTTTATTTTTTTATTGTATAATATTAAATTACCGTAAGAGCCACGCTACACTAAACTAAGGATATGATAAGAGTTAAACGATCTTCAAAATAGGATATCAAATAATATATTTAAAGTTTAAGTTAAGTTCTGTTTGCATAAAATATTGTAACACGCATAACATTTTCTATATTCCACTATCCGTTAGATTTAAAGTAGGTATGCTAAAAAAGTGTGTAAAAAATATATTATTTTTTTATCCAGTGTAATCAAAGATAAATTAGAAAAATAAATATTGAAATACCTCTTTGCTCTCACATTACAAAGTTGTTTACACAATAAGACCATATACAGAGTGTTACGAATTACGACTGACCACAAATAGGGTTTAAAGGAGGACGTATTGATATCTAAAACATTTTATTTTTCGAAAAGAACCTCCTGATAAAATTTTAAACTATTATCCACAAGAAAACAAAATTATTGTTATATACAGGGTTTGCAAAAACTTTAGGAACATAGGTGTTTTCCAAAAATAAAAACCCTTATTTTTTATTTTTTTGCCTTCGGAAAATTAGGAATAAAATTCGTAATTGTTAAAATAATAATAAATCATTTGTTTATCTTACATCTTATTTTAAAATTCAAAAAGCTTTGATCATCTGGTTATTCAGTTATTCTTGTTTTACAGTTGAAAAAACGTTTTCAACATGGATAAAGGATGGGGAAGAGCATGTGTGTGCATAGCAAAGTATGAAATTATTACTTGAGGATTTTTTGGAGCATATATAGTTTCTTTTTCTAAAAAAACAATATTTACATTTCTGATACTCACAAAATTAGTTTCATAAATTCTTTTAATACCCCTGTGAAAGAAATAAATTAAAAACAAAAATTAATTGAAAAACTAAAAATAAAGAGTAAAGGTAGTAAATCATGATTTTAAAGTTTATTTTTAAATCCCTGTTTATAAAATTTTCTCTTTGTTAATCTAATTCTATTCACAAACATTGTAATGACAAGGTTTTTTTGTTTATTTTTTTGATGATAATATTAATTTTTATTTGTTCGCTTGAAAACCCTAATTGTGAACAGTGTACAAGAAACTAAATAAAATTATTTTATTTCCCAAAAAATATACCAAATTTTTTTTTAGGCTGATTTTACACTTATCAATATTGGGTACAATTTGTTTAAAGATGTAAGTGTAAAACAGGAAATTATTTGACAAACTTCTTTGAAGAAAATATCAAGGTGACCAACTAAGGGGATTGTTTCTTCATAAAAGTAAAAAACATGACACAATAATAAAATAACTATAAATAACTAAAATTAAACGCTGTCCCTAAAATCATTAAATAAAAACACAATTTAAATAAACACACATCAAAATACGCCGCCACTCACGATAAATTTAAGGTTAAGCAGTTGCTAACTGTCAATCTTTATACCGTAAGGTTGGTAGTTCTGCATCAAATATTTGAAGAAAAATAGGACGTGTTCTAATCTTTTAAACAAATTTGACAATGCGACCTTGAATTTCTTTGATATCCAATTTTTTGTTTAACATTATTATATTTCTTCAAGGTGAACTTGGTCCAACTTGTTTGACAAGAAGTTTGATAACTATAAAACCAGCTTTACAGTATTCTTTTTGGGCAGTAAATTTAATTATTTTCAAGTTATGAAATTTGACATTTGGTTAAGACAAATTTATTTCTGACACAATAATGACTAGTTTTAAGTAGTTCATTAACAAAAGGTTTTTATAAAAAGTTAAAAGTAGGATGAATATAAATATATTATTGTTACACTTTAAAATGACTTTACTTAAAAAGATGTATCGACTTGCAATAATAAAATAAGACCTATATGGCAAATATTGATTTAATTTCATATTTATATTAAGTCAAGGATCATAATGTGATAACACAACACACAACAATAGGTATATAGGTACCAGTCTGCGATTTTTTTATTGGTTTGTTCTTTATTCTCCAGACTTTGTCTTCTATATCAAGGCTTATAAAATTGATATTCATTTATTTTTAATTTACCAGTGTAATTTAATTAATGTCTAAAAATACAGGATATGATTCCTTAGCACATTTTAAAAAGAAAAGTTTATGTTAACATATGCCCTAAACCTTTTAACTTTTAAGCTACAGGGTGCTAAAGTTTTAAGAACAAAATCGTATTCTTATCAAAGTACTAAGCACCAATAGGATTTTTTTATTGTAGAAGATTTTTAACTATTTCTACCAGTGGCGTTCGTATGGAATAAATACTGAAGATTAAAAAATATATGGTGCTTTTTCCAAAAATAAAAATATTTTTTAAATCCTCATTTATTTTGCGACAAATTTGATCCCTTGCCTTTATTTCTTTCGATGTACCGTTTTTGCATAAAAACTAAAAATAGGGCACTAGCCTACTAGTTATAGTATATAATTTTTCTATACCAAACATGCATCAAAAATGGTTTTTATTTTTTACCGCGAAAACGGTACCTTGGACAAAAAAGACCAAGTGGTCAAATTTGTTAAAAAATAAATAGGTATTTAAAAATTATTTAAATTTTTGAAAAAATCAATGGCGACCATATTTTTGTTTAAATCTTTAGTATAAATCCCGTAGAGACGCCACTGGTAAAAATAATTAAATATCTTCCACATTTCATGAAAATATCTTGAACAGTTTTAAAGTTATGATTAACATACGATTTTTTTCTTAAAACTTTAACACCCTGTATCTTAAAAGCAGTGACGGATTTACATTTTTGCCGCCCGTAGGCTATTGATTTTTGCCGCCTCTGACTGTCGATAAAGTATAATTCAGCTAAGAAAAGCCAGAGGCGTCATAGAAATAAAGACGGCAATCAACTATTTCTTTCTAATCGCGTCGTTTAAATAGTGTGCGAGCAACAAAAAGGAGAATAATTTGAAAGTGAGACAGAACTGATGACCGCGTGGCTTAGCTGAATCGTAGTCTACCTTAGTCCACAATCATGTAAAAAATTTTGAAGAGCAAAAAGCTCTTTAACTCATTAATACTAATAAAGCATATCCTATATATTGCTTTCCTTTTTTGTAAATCCAAATAAAATGTTGATGAACTGAATCTACCGCCCCTACAAATTTGTCGCTTTAGGCTCTAGCCTACACAGTCATCTGGTAAATCCAGCACTGCTTAAAAGTAAAGAGGAGAATCATATTCTGTATTTTTAGCCATCATATAAATTACACCTTGTATAGGTCCTAAACAAATCTTTGAAGCATTTTTACTCATATCAATAGGTATCGAAACATGCTTATAAAAAAGCATAATTTTTAAACTGGTAAAAAATAACAAAATTAAAAACAAAATAATTATGTACAGGGTGACTTATTTGTCAGAGAAAGGCATATATTTCTACAGTAAGTAAGACAAACGCTAATATTTCTGTTGTTTAACGAGATATGGCAAAAAGCTTTGTACAGGAGGTCTCTAAACAAATACAAAAACAATATAAGATGATTTCTTGTTCATTTAAAGAGTAATTTGCTTTTTAAACATGGGATCAAAAGTTAACCATAAGGAAAATAGCGATATAAATTTTAAAAAAGTCCCTATTTTTTTGACTTAATTACATAAGGAGTAACGTGTTTAAATTACTAAGTAATGTGAAATAAAACAAATGCCTTAATTTGGCAATGATTAACGTTTTATTTTTTTGTTTGAAATTGGTAAGTATAATAAAAAAATATAGTAGTTAAAAGTTTCGAAATAAATCAAACTGATTTTAATTTATATTTTTGGAGATGTGCGTAAGTCACACTTTAAAGGTTAGCAAGAACGATAAAAGTTATCTATTTCCACCATGTTTAGGTAATATTTTTAAAAAATACAAAATATTCATAACATTATTTTGTAGAATTTTTCCTTTTAAGATAAAAATAAAACGTTATTTTTTCGCCATTTTTGTACCACGATATCTTCCTAGTGATCGACTCTCAATAATCTTAAAAAGGAATTAAATTCTAAAATTTTTTGCATTTGTAGGTTGTCTATGTCCCAAAAATATTTTGATGCATCCTGAGTGTCCAAAAAAACAGTTATGACTGTCAATTTTGTTACTTCTATTAATCTCAAGAGAATCGGATTCTGCCTAAAATTTTACATATAGTAAGACTTTTAATTTTGACACTCGTAAAAACAGGATATTTAAAATTTAGTTAGACCGAAGACAAATTATGTATCAATTAATACTAAGGTACTATGCAAGGTCTTTGGCTAGGTATTTCAAAACTTTTGGAACAACAAATTAAATCCCTAAAAGAAAATTTACTACATTTTATAGGCAGAATATTTCTTAGGGCGTTGCCGTTGGGCCCTATGAATAATAAGAAGCAAATGCTTTTGCTTAAATGTATAGGATTTAGAATAGAAGAATTTACTTTAAAGAAATTCTTCTATATTATTAACATTTGCTTATACTTAGAAGCAAAAGCATTTACTTCTTTTTATTCATATGGCTCAATATCTCAATATTTAAAATGTTTTTAAATAAAACACCATGTACAATAAACCATTTTTGGATTTTAGGAATAAAAATAAAAAAGTTTATTTAGCAATACCTAAATTAAAAATAAAATATTTAAGATTTAAGAATAATTCATAACAAACAAAAATAATTTGCCGATATAGGGCAACTTTATTATAGTAAATAAAACTGTATATTTTTTAATATTCTAAAATTAAATCTTTCCTATTTAAAAAAAATGTAAAATAGGTTAATTGTTATTAAAAAAAACATAACGCATTTATTGATATATCAAGGCTCTGAAAAGTAATATCATTTTTTTATCAACAGTGTGTCTACATAAGTTGGCGTCACATGGGAAACTTTTTTATTATTATTTTACAAATAAAATATTCTTTACAAAAAGTTTTGCATGTTTCAAAACCATGCAACCATGAAATATCAAATATATCATATATTAGTTAACTAGGAGGTTTGTCAAAAATATAATTTTTGCTTAAGAGAAAAGTACCTGCAATCAAAAATTGTTATAATAAAAAGATGTTTAGAATTAAAAATTAGTTTTAAATATGCAATTTCATTAATTGAAAAAAATGTTTTTTTCTCTGCGATAATGGTGAAAATTTAGGTTTGTACGTTAGTGCTATATGTACATACAGTGTGTACATAAGTGGGCGGCATATGGGAAACTTTTTATTATTACGTTTACGAAAAAAGTTATTCTTTATAAAAGTTCTGCATGATCCAAAACCTAAAATGCAATTATCAGATATCAAACTGTGTCAGTCATGTACGAGGTTTGTCCAAAAATTCAATTTTTGCTTAAGAGTGAAGTAGTGTGTATTTTTGGTAATATCGCAAATTGTTATTAAGAAAGAATGCCTAAAATTAAAAATTACTTTTAAATGTGCAATTTTGTTTATTTCAAAAAAAATTTTTGGATTTATTTTTGCGATAATGGTAAATATGTAGGTTTGTACATCAGTGCACTATATATTTCATGATTATAAATGTCATAGGACAGTATTAAATAAACTTTTTAAATTATTTGGTATTAAAAACAAAAAATAAGACAATGCACTAATGTACAAACTTAAATTTCCTCGATTTTCGCAGAATTTTTTTTTTTTTTTTTTTGAAGTAATTTTTAATTCTAAACATTTTTCTTACTGACACCATTTGATATCTGATGGTTGCATTCTAGGTTTTTGGGCCATATTTTTTTTAAATAACTTTTTTCGTAAAATTAAATAATAATAAAAAGTTTCCCATATGTTGGCAACTTACGTAGACACACTGTATATTTTATGATTATAAATTGTATGAGAAAATTTTAGATAAACTTTTTAAATTAAGTGTTATCAAATTAGCAAAACTGTACAATGCTCTAATCAATAAACTTAAATTTTCTCAATTTTAGCAAAAGAAAAATCTTTCTTTTACCAAGTAAACAAAAGTGCATATTTAAAAGTAATTTTTAATTTAAATTTAAACACATTTTTTGATAAAAAAATTCGATTTTAGGTAAAATACAGGTACTTTACTCTTAAGCAGAAATTAAATTTTTGGCCAAACCTTGTAGATGAGTGACACAATTTGATATCTGATTATATTTAAGATATTTGACCTTGTAGAACTTTTATACAGAATAACCTTCTTCGTAAAATTGATAATAAAGAAGTTTTCCAAATTACGCCAACTTACGCAGACACACTGTATAGTAGTCGCTAAAAATACTTTATTTTGTATAGTAGAATTGAGTAGAGTACAATACAATAGAATAGAAGAAAAATATAAAGGGTGCCCAGTAACCCTACCGACAAACTTTAAGGGGTCATTCCAGATACTAAAATAAAAAATATAATGTGTTTTTATAATACCTTTTCCAATTTAGATATTTCTCAAACATTTGGGTGAGGTACATACAAAACATTTTTAAAGTCGTCCATGAGGGGCTTAGGGTATATATTTTTAAGAAAAAATGGTACGCCACTACATCTTACTAAAGCAAATATATTTTTTAAGTTTTGGTTTACTTTGACACAAATTTGATCTTTTAACTTTTTTCACTTAATGTACGGTTTTCGCGTAATTAAATATAAACGATTTCTCGGCATTTTCAAATTCCTATTTAATTAAAGTATAAATAAAAAGGTGATTTTTATTGTTCAATTAGTACATATTACCGATACAAAGTTACTATGCGGAAAAAATTATTTAATTTATTTACGCGGAAACCGTCCATGAAATAAAAAGGCAAGAAATTAAATTTGTTTAAAGTAAACGAAAATTAAAAAAAAAAGTTTAATTTTTAGAAAAAAATGCAGTGAAGTATTTTTTCCTTAAATAAGTAAGTATTTACTTTAAACCCCTCAAGGATGACATTGACAAGAATTCATTTTTTCTTGTATGCCAAAAAGGTCATCCTGATGCATAGGGCACACACACTATGTATACAGCCAAATATTTATGGAACATGCCACTTTTGGAAACTATCCTTCTTTATATAGGGTGGGTTTTTAAAACTTACAATAGCTAAATTTTCTAAACCAAGGCCATTATCAGAAAAAATAAAAAATACAGTTTCTATAACACCTGGGGGAATATAAATGACGTATTTTTAAAACACCTCCATCAACCCCTAAAGCTGCACCCCCAGTTACTTAAAAATCTTAAATGGCAACACCCCTAATAAGGCACCTTTCTGGAAAGCTCATGAAAAATGCTTTTCGTTGGTCATAAAAAAGTTGGGGTAGGAATAAATTTTAGAAAAATCATACTTTCTTGTTCATAAAGAAAACCAGAAAATGTCCAATTAAATTAATGTAAAATTAATTTAAAATTAATAATAAATTAAAATATTACTTCCTGCAGAGCTAACTCGTCCTTAAAATAAGTTCTGGTTAGTTTTGTTGCACAAGCGCTTAACAACAAAAACCAGTTACTATTACTTTTTATACACAATTTTTTTATTAGGGCGGTTTATGAATTATTATTTTAATTCATTAATTAATTTTTAAAAAATGTTTTATTAATTTAATTGGACATCTTCAGGTATTTTTTTATAAATAATAAGGTACGTTTTTTCTAAAATTTAAGGGTGGTATTTCATTTTAACCAACGAAAAGCATTTTTCATAGGCTTTCTACATCAGGGTGTTGAGTTTAAGCTTTTAAGTGATTTGGGGTTCAGCTTAAGGGGTTGATAGTCATTTATATTCCCCTCAGTTTTTATAGAAACGTTTTTTTTAGATATTTGCATAGGTTTAGAAAATATAGCCATTGTAAGTTTTAAAAAAAATCACCGTGTATAAAAATTTTTGTCATTTCTATTAAACAACAAAAATACTTGACTTTTCCGGATAGTTGGGCCTCCCTGTATATAAAGTACTAACAAAATGCTTTAAACTAACTTGCTAATTTAAGAAGTTTAGTATACAAATAACAATATTAACAATGTTCTTTACAAAATAAACAAGTTTATTACTTCGAAACGAAATATTTGGAAATAAATAAACAAACTGCTTGCTATAATTATGATAATCACTTTATTATTATCACCCAGTCATGCGCTTATTTTAGGCATATCTATCTTATGATGAACAGTTTTTGCCCTCTGTAGGTACGCACAAGACTGGCTCAAAAAAGCCGACATTTTTTTTTTTTTTTGGAAAATATTGTTTAAGGGTACAAACTCTTAAAATTGATATTAGAAGGTCTCCTTTTAGTCTAAGAGGTACATTGAACAAAATTGAAAAAAATCTGACGGTTATTGCAGAAAGCAAGAAAATTTGTAGGTGATTTACATACTAACATTGGAATAATTTGACCCGCAGCACTCTGCTTTTTGGCCATGTTAATCCAATAGGGAGGACAGTTTATAAAAAAAAAAACAAAAAATTAGTCTCTGATCCAAAAATTGTGCTTAAATTTTAGTGTAGCTATTTTTCACTAAATAAATATAAATCGCCTATTTGTGTACCCTTTCAACTATTAAATCCTATGCTAAAAATTTGGGTGATACTAAGCTTCTTTAAGTTTTTATACTTAACAGGAGCTTAAAGCCTAAAAAGGTAAATATTTCTTTAATTGAAGTTTCTTACAAAATATCACGTAGTGCCTTATTTATGCACCCCTATAAGGTCCAACTTAACAAGCCCCGAATTTTCCACTTTATTCGTCCCTTTACCCCTAGAGTTATAGATAGTGTAATCTGCTGCCTGCGGAGGTATTTTCATGGTTATAGGCAGAGCTAAGAAAGGAGCGGGTTGTCTTTTTAATCTCAAATAGCGTTTGGTAACTGTTGAAGCCATGGATAATATTGATCATGAGCTTTCCAGTACAACTAGTGTTGGATTTTTACTTTCCTGCACATTTAATGATTTCAAATGCAAAGGCCATTGTAGCAATAAAAGGTGTACTAGGTGTTTCTCAAGGGTTGCTTGCCCTGGAACTTTTATATTTTTAAGATAAAAGAAATAAGTTTGATATGTAGCTATTAACCATAAACATCAATTTGCTTATTCAATGGTTTGATGCCACTTCCGGATTACTCGAAAATAGTATATAATATTTTTAGACATTTTTGTCTTAGTATTACATAATTTATTCTAAAAACAACAGAGATCAAAAATATACAATGCTAAAGAAAATGCATGAATAATTTTCAAAAATTAGGCTATTAAATAAAAACATACTTGTCTTGTAAATAGGAAAAATAAGTTTTAAATAAAATAAATGTATATTAAACGAACAAACAATTAATTGCAAATACCATTTTTTTTTAATTTTTATTATTTGGTTTTTGAAATTTAAATTTAAAGTTCTATGAATAAAGATATGTTTTCTATTGGTTCCTATTTAATGGTAAGTTAATGGTAACCTATTTAATTGATGGTATTTTTGGGTACAAAACAAAAACAAAAAAATCCCAAAAAACCCAGAAAAAAAAAAGCAACTAAAAAACTAAAAATAGTTTTTAGTTACTTATTTGAATGTTTTTGGGGGTTTTCTTTACATTGTTTAAGGCAAAACAATCTGATTTGACGTGTACCCAAATAAATACCATCAGTTAGAGTACTATAACTAAGCTACAACGGTATTGTAAGTTAAGTAGCCATGAAAAATAGATTTAATCATTTTTGCTTTTACGACTACTTTGGAAGAAGTAAAAGTTATCAAAGGCCGTTTTAAATTTTTTAATAGAGTAGGAGTACCTTATTGGCATATTCTAAAAAAGATATTTTTTATTTAAAAAGTCAATATTTTGGGCAAGGTAAAATACAGCTTTTTTTAAAAGGTCAAAAATGGTATACATATAAATTAAAAAAGTGGAACATAATTGAGAGCCTGTAGCCGATTCTATTAACATTTAGAATACGGGGTCCTTGGGGCGCTGATCATGAATCTGAAAGATTTTTTCGGACATGTTTTGTTTTAAAATATTGATCATTAAATATAAAAACTGAACTGACTTTATTTTTACTATCTTTTTTCTTCTTTTTGCACACAATTCTTAATTTAAAGCTATTGTGGAACACAATATTGATTTGCACCCTTTAAAAACCTGTTTTTTAAATATTTTTTAATCTTTTTTCTTTAAACAGCATCGTCGTATTAATTTACATTAAAGTTTTAATTAACATAAAAAAGGTTTAAAAATTATAAAAAAGCAACTTAGCTATATACTGCTTGACCAAGCAGTTTTTGTACATCGGCGAGTAATAGAATAACAAAGCAAGCAGTATTAGTCACGCATGGTTACATGCCGGGATTTAGTTAGATTGTCTCTTTTTTCACATTAAATATGTGGTATGTTATTTAGCTCAACCTGTATGTGGTAGTTTAGGCTTAAATCAAGAATTATGTTAACAAGAAAGGAGAAATATTGTGAAAATACGGTTAACTTAATTTTAATATCTCAAAAACTAAAGGTGTTCAATTGTTTTTTTGAGACTCTTTATCAAAGGTACAAAAACACATGTTTACCAAAGTTCAATAAAATTGGCGGCAAGCTCGGTTTGTAAACAATTTCCCATTTTTTTCTTTCTTTTTAATACTTTTTAATTGTTTTTACAAGACTTTTTTAACTTACCACCGCGTACAGCATCTCTTTCAAAAGCATTGTTTATGTGGTAATGATGAGTACTTTTTTTCTAACAGGGCCAATTTCTGCATGTTCTGATTGAGCGGAAACTTTTCTGCTTCTGGCTGGTGAATCAAAAGCATGGTTTTCATGACCTCGATCGTAAACATGATCAAATATGCTAACCTAAAAATAAAAACAATGTGTCACTTTTTGAAACTTGACCACTTTTAAAAAAATGTATATAAGTTCCAATCTAGCATGTCGTCATTTTGTAAGATTATATTTTCTTGTCCTACTTAGCAAAAAAAATTAAAGCAAAAAAATGGGGGTATTTGATTTTTTAACTCTATAAAACTGGGCAATGGAAAATCGGCGAAAATAGTAAAAAACGCCAGAATTTGTTGCTTTTGAATTGCTAATTAGGTGTCAAATAAATTATGTTTTTTGCTCAAACCAATCGTGGGAAATCGGTAACAGTTCCAGCTTTCCGTTAAGTTAGCATGGATATACGCCAAAAAGATGACATACATTGAATAAAGTTGGTCGATTTGTCGCTACAGAAAAAATTAGAAGACCTTAACACTCGATTTTTCCAGGTAAGATTCAATCTAAAATTTTGTTGCTGCCCTTAAAATTGTTTGTCACAGTGTAAAGAATCAGCAACAAATTGAAAATCAAATGTATAGGAAAATTTGAGATCGGTTAATTTGCAAACAAAATGTAAGTGAAAAATTTGTTGCTGCATGAAATCCTTTATCTAACTCTACAAAGTCAGCAACAAAGGAAAAATCGGGTATAAAGCTAGCGTGACTAGTTTATCGTCAAACCAATCTTCCCCGACTTCCGGTGTCTATTTTGTTGCTGACTCTTTACACTGTGACCAACAATTTTGTAAGGAGCAACAACTTTTTGGAATAAATTTTATCAAAAAAAAATGGGGTTTAAATGCTAGTATTGACAGAATTCATTTTGAAAATTTTTAAAAAATCAATATTTTTTTCTACAGCAACAAATTAGCAGCAAATCGGCCCACCTTTTATCAATGTATTACACTTTTTTAGCGTATATTCATGCTAAACTTACGGAAAGCTGGAACTGAAACCCATTTTTTAACGATCGGTTTGATCAATAAAATCATTTATGTAGTAACTCATTAGCAACTAAAAAGCAACAAAATCTGGCGTTTTCTTTTTTAATTTTTCGTCGATTTTTCATTGCCAGTTTCACGAAACTGAATTTTCTTTAAGAGTAATTTCTGGCCCCACTTTTTAAAAGAAACACCCAGGGTAATAAAAGAGAAAATATTACATAGTGTAAAAATAAAAAAACTAGGCACTTTAAAATCAGAGAGTTTGTGGTAGCTCTCGTCAAACTGAAATGGTTTTAAGGTTGTGATAATAAAATGAAATGTTAATTACTACCGTATTTATACTTTAAAACTTGTAATAGTTGCTTTACAAAATTAAGAATTAAAGTCCAACAACATCCTGTGTTATCCGGTAAAGAGTGTTTTATTTTAAAAAATTTTTTTTTATTTTACCCTCTATATCTTAAAAAAATCCGATTGCCGATTTAAACACTACAGAAGTTACAAAATAATCTAGGGAAACTGGCCTAAAATGGCATACTCAGGTAAAATGACACACTACGTAATTTTTGAATTTCCAACCTTAGCAGCGACCTCTTAAACGTGTTGAAGCATGTAATGGGATCACTGCAGTCAGTAGCAAAATTAGCGTACAGGTCCATGTCCCTGATTTTTTTTGCACGACATTTCAAGTTCAATTTTTAAATCACCAGCCGCAAAATAATTTGAGTCGACTTAGATGTTTTGTATTTTTGCGAAGTGACATAGTTTTGTTACAAATTTTGGTATTTTTTATTAAATCACAATAATTTGGCTATGGTTATTTATAAATATGATTACTATAGGTTTATTTATACTCTTAAAATTTAGGCATGTTTGCTAAATTATCGTTTTTGGGCAAAATGACATACTATTTTAACCTGTTTGGTAACGTAAAAATATTTTTTTTAATGGTTGGTAAATGGTAAATATAAAACGAAATCTACACGCCAAGGTTGTTCAAAGTAGACCAATGCTAAATGCGCTTAGTCTCCCCTAGAACGAAGATATTTTCCGTGAACTTTTCAGTTGTATTAAAAAACAGTCAAGATTATTTACATACCTTTTCATATTATAAATGGTAAATATTTTTAATAGAAACAGGTTTTTAGTTTATTTGATGTATATGTTTTTACTTTATAAAATCCTTTAAATTATCTGTTAAAGGTATATGCCATTTTAGCCTAAACTATTGTGTGTTTTTATCTGACACCATGCCTAAAATGACATACTTTAATGCAAAATAGTAATTATATTTTTTCTATGCTGGATTAGGTGAACCTTGGCTTAAGTAATGACTAAGAATAAGTTATAAAGGCACTTTAAAATTTGTTATAATAAATCGCATTATTATTTTTTTTAAAAATAGGCAAAAATTTATAAAGTATGTCATTTTGGGCCATTTCCTCTATACTTTTTTATTGTGCACAATAAAGTGAAAAAGGAAAAAGTAAAAGGGGTATGTTGACGACCGGTAACATTCGGTAACGTGATACCTGATTCATAGAAACAAATCATAAAAACAATCCTTGAAATTTCTAGGAATTATCTATTAAAAAAGCTTGTTACTATAAAATGCTTTCTTGAATAATAATAGGATGAGAAAACCTAATTAGGTATTCAGTTAGGATACAATAACCAAATTAAAATTTGTAGACGCAATACTTATTTAAGTTTCTAGGTAATAAATTGCGAATTTTAAACCTCTGTATACATAAGGGTACCTAATTTGAACATTATTACCTATAATACCTTAAAAACAAGCTGAAAGTGAAATCATAAAATGGCTAAATGTAAGTTAAATATCAAAATATCGATACCTAGCATTGTTTATATTATTTTTTATTATTATTTAAATTTTGTCCAATTTTAAGCTATTTGAAGACTTGTAATCAACACAAAAACAAACTATGTAAAATACTTTTATATAATTCAATTTCAAACATAACCCTAACAGCACAAAGACATACTAAAGACGTCTTAAAGACACTGTGTTCAGACATCAAGACATCTTTAAGACATCGAATGTTACAAAAAAACATCTTTAAGATGTCATATGCTGTCTATTTTTGAGACGTCTTTTGAAAGATTTATTAAAGATGTCGTTTCTAAGTCTTCAGACGTTCAGGCATAATATGTACATAAACACGACGTCTTTAAGATGTGGTGTGCTGTCTGAGAACAGGGGCAATTGCTTTTGCCATTTATGTTTAATTTATATATAGAAAAGATTTTAAGAAAGGCTCCTCATCAACATCAATCAGCCCTTTGCATCTACTGATGAAAATAGACCTACCCTATTTCTGCTCACCGTCCTTGGTCTTGAGCACTCTGCACCTAGTTTGCAGTCATTCTGCTACCAGAATGACTACAAACTGTCCTGGTTATATAGGGAAAAAGATATATGATTTACAAAAACTACCATCAGCATTTAGTAATAGCACCATACAACTAACTAAGTAAAGTCTCTCCACTATCATCGCAAAAACGCCCGAGGATATCAGACATCGGATGTTCCATGCATCTTGCCCCCGCTGCCAAAACCAGAAATAATTATAGATTTATTTAAGTGACGTTTGTTACTATGTTTCTTTTTCAGTGCTAGTGGATCAATTAGAAGGATGTCGCTTAACGGCGAAAGCAAGATCCCCGAAGGCGATATGTCGGCAAGGCTTTAATACAAAAAGTTGCATTGTGTTGCTAACTGTGACAATACAACAGTTATTTATACGTTAAATATAATAAATACAGAGTGTTTCTAAACAAATGCGGAAAAATTTATTAAGTGATTTTTTGTTCAAAATAAAGGGTAGTTTGATTTATAAACATCGGGTCAAAACTTAACCATTAGGAAGATATGGTGAAACAATTTAACAAAAAAATGTCTCTAGGTATTTCCTTAAAAGCAAAATGAGCATTTTAAACTACCAAGTAATGCTAAATAAAGACATATTACAAATTGCTTAATAGGTGACACCAGAAAAATATTTTTTTTATAAAGTAAATTTTGCTGTCCCGGCACGTAATGATTTAAATTTTATTTTTTTATTTGAAATTGGTGAGTGTAACGAAAAAAACACAAAATTTTGAAAAGCTTTTTAATAAACCATTCTATCCAAATTTATATTTATTAAGGTCATTGCATAAGTGTCTTTTTAAATTTAATTTGCAAGAACGATAGTGGTAGTTTATTTCCACAACTTCCATTAATTTTAAAAATGGGCAAAAATAATAGAAAAATGTATTTTTATATTAGAAATATTTCCGTATAATTTCATTACTTTAACGTTTTTTGTTTTTGAGATAAAAAATAAATACGGTTTTTTTCGCCATTTTTCTACTGCGATATCTCCCTAATGGTTGCTTTTTGACCCTATGTTTATAAAGCTAACTACCTTTATTTTGAACAAGAAATTATAAATGAGCAGTTTAAAAATGTTAATTCGGTGCTCTTTGATAAGAAAAAAAATCACAAAAAGTTTAAAACAAATAAATTGGTATGCTTATCTTCGCGGCCGCCTTTGCTATATTTCTTTTATGATATGCCGGTTGATGCAGCTGGCTATCACACTATGGGAGAGAAATTAATTTTTTGGTCAAAATTCTGAAACTTACCAATTTAACTTAAAATGAGGTGCTTTTTACTGGAAAAATATTGAAAAATATATTATGCATTATTACAAATGGTTTTTGGGAACCTAAAACTTATTATATGTTATTATTATTAAGTTTACACCCCCTTAACATTATTCTTTTTTATTGTTTAAAATAAACTAAAATATCAGCTTGTTTGGTTAATTCGGTAGTATTTTAATAAATCCGATGATTATTATTTCATATGATATACAGGGTACGACAATGGGTATGATTTTTTAAAATGAAATATCTTGAATAATATATCACCATCCAAAAAAATCCTTTAAAAAGCTTTAAAAAAATACTACATTTGATGTGTTTATCTCAATTAGTCTCGGAAATATGACCAAATCTGAAAAATAATTTTAAATTATTCTTAGAAGCGTAATAGAGTTACATCTTCCCAACTTTTTTATTTTTTAACGTATAAAATAAATAAAAAACACTGTTTTGTTGGATAAATTCTGTAGAGTCCACATCTTTCATCAGAATGCTTTTATCTTTTAAGATATACAGTGTAGGACAAAACATATTAATTTTTAAAATGGTAAACCTTGTAAATTATAAAAAAAAACTTGTATCTCTCCTTACACTCAGGTGTAGCAAAAAGTAGCAAGGTATTATTGTAAGTACAAAAACTGATAAAGAAAAAGGTAAAAAAATCTTTGACAAAAGTAGCGAGACTTCTCGAGACTGCATCGGAAACACAACAATAGCTCTTATTATTTAAACTCTTTTACTTTTTTTAGTAAACAAGGCTAATATTAAACTTAGCAGATTAAATGTTGTATATTTATGTTTACTTAAAATACATCTTTAAGTTTCTTATTACCCCAATAGAAGTCGTCAAAACCTTTTATAATCTACTTTGAAATACACAGCATGCGCCATTAAAATTTAAAGTTGCTTTAAAATAATAGATTCCTAGCCCATAGTGTATCGGTCGCGTCGCTGTAAAGGATAGCGGCGCCTTTCTATAAAATAGTCCGATTGCAGGCGGCCTTTTTTATGTTTGTTTGTATTATTTTCAAAGGGTACCGAATTTGCGCTTTTAAAATGTTCTCACTATACCTCCTAAAATGTTTTGCATTAGATTATAAACACCCTGTATACTAATATACAAATATTTAGAATACGCAAAAAGTATTAACTAACTCACGGCTACCTTAACCTTGTTTTTATTTCTTGTTAGCTTATATTCGCGCTTCAATTACTTTTAAAAATACCAATTCACACGTAGAACACAATATATCTATAAGAAAAAAAACTTCATTTTTTAAATTAAGAAAATAGCTTTTAGTTAAAAAATACAAAAAAAAATTAAAAACTGAATAATCTAGTATATGTATTAATTGTTTAATACTAAGTAAGTGTCGTATTATTAATGATCTGCAAAAGAGTTAAATTTTCTTGGGGTAACAAGCCCTCTAGAACCGATACCCCAAGAAATTTAACCCTTTTTTTGTTTTCTCATAAAGTATGTAATTATGTATATAATGTATGTAAATTGCCTTGTTACTGATTCCTCAAAAATTCAATTAAATTAATTTTTAAATTATTTATTTATATAAAAACTAATCTATGAATTTACCTTTCTAATAGGGTGATGATTAGGTTCAACATGTGCTGGAGAAGGGTTGGAAGATACGTTTTCAAGATCTTGATCTACTGACATACTATCTGAAAAGAAAAGCTATAAAAAAATAAATTTGTATAGGGAAGTTTTAGAAATTATGCGAAAGATACAATAATAAACTTGTTATTTTACATTCTTATGTTGGACTGTTTTCAGACGTTAAATAAGTGACATTTCCTGTGAGGAATTAAACTTAAGCTAACTGTTATATTAACACAACATATAATTTTAAAAAATTAAGACATTTTTACGTATTTATAAATGCATACATTTCAAGGATTCTTTCTTTTAAAAATTGATAATAGAGAACATATAGACCAATGCAATTTTTTATGGTTTCTTTTAATGAAAAAAAAACATGATATTTAGCTTTAATGCAGTACCGGAGCAAGGCCAATTTTTTTATTAAAGCGAAGGATAAATTTTGCGCCCTTTTGATCTGAGGTGGCCAAGACAAAAGTGTTTTATTATATTCCAAAAAAAAAAAAAAGAGGTGTATCAAAACGTTCTTATCTTTTCCCGTCAGTTTGCGCTTCTCCCTATACACAACACTATTGAAAATAAGGAGTAAGGATCAAAAAAAGGTCCTATCTTCCGCTTTGCGCCCTTTTCCATGCATACGTTAGATCTAACTACAACCCAAAAATTTAGAAACGTCATTCTTGTACTTTGTTGTCACCCCAATTTTGCTTATATACGCTTCACGCTTGATCCGGCACTGCTTTAATGGTTAAAGGAACCAAATTACAAAAATTTTAAATTTTCTTTGAGCTTTCACATAATTATATGATGTTAGGTAAATTAACAGCTATTTTACCTGGTGCACTAACTGTCAAATACACACTGTATTTTTCTTTCAGTACATTTTCGCCGTGTTCTTAATATACAAACTGCGAATACGTCAATAAAATTATTTTGTTTTGCTTTATTACGAGTAGTTCTAAATAAAGGAAATTGTGTATGGAATGTAACTGACAGCTTATCATGATATATTTTTGAATTTTAAAAAGATGGAGTTTTTATTTAATAAAAAAATAGGTTAAAAGTAGCCAAGTGCATAGTAGGCTACCCATTTTAATATTTGAATTATTATTTTTTTTAGTTTATAACAAAAACAAACTTTTTAATAAACTAAATTAGAGCCAACTCTTTTATGATAATTAATTAATATTTGGCTAATTTAAATCTAACTTTTAAAAAATACTTCAACACATTTTTTAATATTAGATAAAAAGTGATTCATTAACGGCACCCGATTAATCAAGGAACTCAAAGTCAAAATTCGTGAAAATATTGACGAAATAAACGAAGGTTTGCTACGCCGCGCCGCGCTGTTTAATGTACCACTTTTTATCTAATATTTAAAAATCTGTTGGAAGTTGGTAAAGGTCATATAGAAAAAGTGATTTTTAAAAGTTACAGTTAAGTTAGCCAAATATTTATAAATTATCATAAATCCCAAAAAGTTGGCTATAATTTAGTAAAATAAAATGTTTGTTTGTTAAACTAAAAAAATAATTCAAATATTAAAATGGGTAGCCTATTTTGGGGAACCCTGCATTATTATACAGGGTTAATGAATGTATTTATGTTTATTAACTTTATAATGTTTAAACAAAAGGTTATCAACTAACTAAATAAAATCAAGCAAACTAACTCTTAAATATTTTGGCATAAATAAAAAAGATTTTGTGATCTGAGGTTAATTGCTCTAAAATTTATTGAAGAGGTCCCAGTGGTCTCCTTTAACATGTGTCCTCGGTAGTGAAAGGAGTGTTTGATCTGTAACTAGGGAATATAATCCCGGGATCCTGAGCCTCAAGATCCCGGATTATATCCCCTGCTCCTTTTACAGTCCCGATATCTTTAGGAGTTAAATCCTAAAATCCAGAGATTTTTGAGATTACTAAATAAATTTCCTTTTTTTCAATATAATATTGCATGAAACGAAACGCACTTAGTTTTTCTGTCAATTTATCGAGTTGTCAATGCCAATAAAAATAAAAAGTCAGCCATTTTTGTTTTCCAGCTGATTTTACTCAGGTTTACGCGGCCTTACTTGAAGAAAGTCAAGGTGAGTTTATATTTATAAGGTTGCGACATATCCTCAACTTTTAGGCGGTTCGAGGTCGGGGACGCAAGGAAGGGCACTCCACAGAGAAAAGTTGGCAAGACTAGGTAAAATCAAAGCTGATGATCAATCCAGTGGCGTCTAGAATTTGCGCATTTCATTTTGCATTGTTTTGGAAGTGATATTTGTTGAAAGATGTAATTCCAAATGTTTTTTTATTTAAAGTAAAAGAATTTACAACTTAATAATAAATAAAAACTGTTGTGTAAACGGTTGTTCTACTAATACAATAAACTGTATATCTCCGGCACTGAACAACATGGCCGAAAAATAGGAGATGTGACGTCATAACACGTCAAAGCAATATGGCCGAATGTCGCGACCCTATATAGACCGACTTTGGAAGAAAATCATGTAAAAGCAACACTCCGCATTACGCAAGTTATTAGTATTTTCCATTGAAGTATATTTAAGGTATATTTTGAATATTTAACTTTATATTACTTATAGGGTTTATTATTGCATTAAATTTGTTATTTTGTATTACATGATTACAAATGTTTTAATGCGATCAATCAAAAGTTATGAGTTTAAAGGTACTTAATCAAGACGACTGTAGAAATGTCTTTAATAAAAGAAAGTTTATATCAAGTTGATTTTTACTATATTTTAATTAGTTTGTATTTTTGTATTTTAAAGAAAACTTTTTGCGTTCAGATTTTATTTTCTATTCCTGAAAAAGTTTAAAATATTGATTTTTGAATATTATCGCATTTTTGGTATGTGGGTGCACGGGGGCCAAGTACACCCAAAGATGTGAAATGTATGGGTGGAATGCACCCATATGAGAAAAAAATTGTTTTCTCTTTGTTTGTCTTTAAAAAATGTTCAAAACTTTTGGCTCTCAGGCAAATATATGTGAAAGCATTTTTTGCATCTAACTAGGTAAGAATAAAAAACGTAAATGTGTGAAAACCTTTTTTGCTAAAACTAAATGAGTAATTTGTTATGTTCAAGGAGTAATGACCTTTTTCTTGCTCTCCAAAAATTTTTGCCACATGGCACCCATATAAAATCTGAAAGTGGCGCATTTACCAGAAGGCTGAGTAAGCTGGAGCCTAGGGCGGCGTTTTTAAGGGGGCGGCAGATTTCAGATTTTGTACTTTCCTACTTTATAAATTTGATTCCGATTTTTGTACGTACAAATGAAAGTGATGAACCATTTTTTTGCTCTTCCAAATTGTTTTTCAATGAAAAAGGAAAAAATTAGTGGCGGCTAAAATTAATAGCTTACAGGCGGCAAATATGTATATCCCCTAGAAAAATCTACTTTCACTTCCTTAAATTATCAATTATTCTATCTTAGTAAAGCTTTCTTAAAATAATAACACTTAATAAACGTCCCTTTGTTATTATCGGATAAGGTATACAATCTACGAAAAAAGTATATGTATGTATGTTTTTTTTAACTCGTTTTGTAAGTCTTTGTAAATTAAAATAAATTTAAAGTAAAAATTATTTCATTTTATTTAAATGCACTAAAACTAATAAACTTTCTTTAAAACTTTTACTATAAAAATATAGTGTAATTACACAAATTTATATGTTATAAATGATTGTCGCGAAATTTAAATACTCCTGTTTACTTAGTTTAAAAATTCAGAAAGTTAAAAACAATATGATCAACTTATTTAACTTCCTTATTTATCTACTAAGGTAAATCTCGCGACAAGCTTTTATATCATGTAAATTGTGTAATGTCCGTATATTTTTATAGTTAAAATGTTAAAGATAAAGTTTATTTTAAAATAAAGGCTTGTTTTAAAAATAGTTTTTAGCATAAAAACATGGTCCGTGATATTGCATTGATATCGCTTTATTTTTGAGGTACTCTTAGCAAGCCCTTTCATTTGACACCTATAGTGTAGAAATGCATTAAAAATAACTAGTCCGCCATCTTCGGTAAATCGCCATGTTGGATGTAGAATAACGTTACTTTAGTTTTTGAGTTTCTCTTAACAATCCCTTTTATTTAATACCCATATTATAAAAGTGCATTTTATCTTGGGTGTTTTGCCATGTTGGATTTAAAAAGATGTTACCTTTTTTCGAGTTACTTTTAGCTAGCCCTTTCATTTGATACACATATTGTAGGAGTGCATTAAAAGTAACTGGTCCGCCATTTGAGTGTTCCGCCATGTTGAGTTTAGAATGATGTCACTTTATTTTTCGAGTTACTATTGGCAATCGCTCTTATTTGATACACATATTGTGGAAGTGCATTAAAAATAACTAGTCCGCCATCTTGGGGGTTCCGCCATGTTGGATTTAGAATGACGTCAGCTTAATCGGTTAGATAAGATAAATGCTTCAAAATCGAGTTGCAAGATTTCACCCGTACATACATAATAATATGTACATTGCAAGTTAAATAAAAGCTTTTAAAAATATGGGTATGTCTATGTTTTCTATAATAACGCAATGTTAAAAAAATAAATAACAAACATGGACTTAGCCAGGTACTGGCAGGAGGGCAGCTGCCCTTCCTCGCCATGGGTAAAATTATTATGATATTTTTTTGGTAGATGTAAAATTTATACGTAGATTTAAGGACTCCGCCACGATAAATACAAAAATAATATGTACAGTATGTCCACGGATGGACTTTACAATAGGACAAATTGACCAAAAATTTAAATGCCCAAGAGAGTCGTGTATGGCAAATAGTTTGATTTCTTAAAAAAAAGATTCACGTTGAAAAATTTGTTTTATTTTGTACAGGGGCTCCCAAAAGTAGAAAAATGTGAAAATAAACCAAGACAAAACTGCCTTTATTTTTAATAATTTAGCAAAATGTCAAAAAATAAAGGTTTTTAGATTTAAATAAAGATCCCCAAATCTGCAATTTCCACAATGCAAATTTTTGTTAAATATCGACGTACCAAATTTTATTTTTAAAAGGCAAAAAAATTATATAAGGGTACGTACCACCTTTAAGAAACACCCGGTATATTATTAGTTTTTCTTTGCCGCTCCCCTTCCTCCTAAACAAAATCTTCTGTTTTCTGACGACCATAGGTATTATGGCATTTTTGTATAATGTGCCAGTTTAGGTGTTACAAGAAGATAAATAGACTAAAAAATTATATGTAAATTTTAAATTTTAATTAATAATTACCGTAATCTGGGGTAACTTGGTCACCCCGGGGTAACTTGGTCACCTATGACGTCTTTTTTTTTTTTAGATTTCTTCTGCTGTTTTTTTTTTTTTGGTAAATTTTTATGTCCCGCTCGTTTGTTACAGGTCACTAGTAACTAAAAATGGTAAGAAACTACCAGAGAACTCCTGGGGCGAAGCCCTACCAAGACTACTCCAACGAAAATATGGAAAAAGCCATACAAGCTGTTGGAGACGGGATGTCAAAGAAATTAGCTGCGGTAACGTATCAGGTACCTCGGACAACTTTAAGTCGTAAGATTCTTGGAAGAAATTCTGGAGCAGTAGGCCGCCCAAGAGTCCTTTCAGCTGAGGAAGAATACAATATATCTGAAACTCTTGGAGTAGTGGCTAATTGGGGCTTCCCGTTAACTAGGCTGGATGTGAGAACGGTAATCGCAAAATACCTGGACAAACAAGGAAAAACAGTTAAGATCTTCAAAAACAACACTCCAGGAGAAGATTTTCTGGATGCATTTATCCAGAGAAACAGGCTGTCCATTCGCATGGCATCGAATATTAAAAGGTCCAGAGCCTCCGTCGATCGTGAAGATATTTTAAAATTTTTCACGAATATTAATGAAGCTCTAAAAGATGCAGACGATTTTAATATATACAACTACGATGAAACGAATGTCACAGACGATCCTGGGGCAAAAAAGTGGTGGTCCCCAGAAACACAAAAAGGGTAGAAAGGGTACAGAACCACTCTCGCACCTCTATTAGTATAATGGTGTGCGGAAATGCAAAGGGGATTTACTGCCTCCCATGGTCGTCTATAAATCTGGAAACTTGTATGAAAACTGGACAGAAGGCGGCCCTCCTGGAACTAAATATGCCAGCAGCCCCTCTGGTTGGTTCGACATGAATCTCTTCGAGATGTGGTTTTTAAAATCCTCCTCCCACACATAATGGAAACTCGAAAACCCGGTGCTACAACTATTGTTGTAGGTGATAATCTCGCCAGCCACTTTTCGCCTGCAGTTATTAAGTCCTGTAAGGAGAATGATATTTATATAACTCCATTCCCTGCAAATGCCACCCATCTAATGCAGCCACTTGATGTGGCTGTATTTGAACCCATGAAAAAGTGCTGGAGGAAGATTTTAGATAACTGGAGAAAAGAGAGCCGATATCCAGGAAATCTTCCCAAAGAGCAGTTTCCCAATTTACTCTCTAGGTTATGGAACGCCATGTCTGAGAGTGTCAGCCAAAATTTGATATCTGGATTTCGAGCCACAGGGCTTTATCCACCTGAACCAAACGAGGTCTTAAAGAGGATTCCAGATGGATTGATACCAGATGATCGAGACACCATTGGAAGATCTCTTGATGCATCATTGGTTGATCTTCTGAGAGAACACAGAGGGGTTGGCAGCGAAGCCAATCCGAAGAAAAAAAGAGGCAAGAAAGTTCAACCCGGTAAAAATTTGGCAAGAGATGAAGATAATGGAGTGGCTCCCACTAATGAACCTATTGTAACTGTCCCTGTAGACCTTGTAGACCCCAATAAAACCATTGACTCTCCCACTGCTCAAGCAATGGATCCACAAGATTGCCCACGATCGTCTGGTGTAGTCGTAAAGAAAAAAATTAAGAGAAAATCCCGTTCAATTCAGCCTAGACAAAAAAGTGAAAGACTAATGAAAAGTCAAACAGATGCAAAGTGTGGCCTTTGTTTTTGTAATTGGAAAGACTTTCATAGCAAACAAGATTGGATCAAATGTATACAGTGCCTTAAATGGATATGTGGCTTATGCAACAACGGAAGTAAGGATCCTTATTTCAAATGCGATTACTGTGACGATTCGGAGGCATCAGAGCCGTTGGAATATCAAGACGATTCTGAAGCCGACGTAGATTTTATACCTAGTGACTAGTGAATGAGTCAAGAGTTACCTAAGAGTTAGAGTTAAGAGTTTTTTGTAGGTATTTTCAGTTGTTTCTGTTACCTAAGAGTTAGAGTTAAGAGTTTGTTTTACATTTTAAGTTGTTTCTGTACCTATGTATAAGTTTAATACATTGTTTGAACATTTTTTTGTCGTTATTCTTTAATAATAATCAATAAATCGACTATTTATGAAAATTTCGAACAGACAAAAGTAGCTATGGGTTAATTTTATCTTTTTCCAAACGAATCGGGGGTAACCTGGTCATTTAAACCAATAAAAATGCTAATTTCATTAAAATTTCCAAAAGTGACCAAGTTGCCCCAAACCCGGGGTAACTTGGACACCCCAGAAATATATTTTTTTTCTAATATACAACAAAAATATGACTTACTACAAACTTCAACTCTTTCCTTATGTTATTGTCGGTTTGTACAAAAACTTTGGTCCAAATCAGTCAAAAAATAAAACAGATATTTGGGAAAAAGTCTCAAAAAGGTGTCCAAGTTACCCCAGATTACGGTATACTTTAATTTTAAACTTTAAAATACAATTTAATTCTCCACAATATGTACCTATACATTTTTGCCCTATTATTACAGATAAAAGTACTTTATTCGGTAATATTTTTTATAAGGAACCTGTTCCAATTAAAGCCATTACCATCCATGGGCCTAAAGTACAACTTCTTAGTAAAATTGCCATTGACTACTTGAAAAAAATCGGAAAAATTGCTAAAGATAGATAATGATATATTTACAAGTTCCAATGTTTTCCGACATACTTAATTTCTTGCTTGTCGGCTTATAACAGTTGAGGTGAGCATTTCTTGAGGTTAAGATGAAGCCGGTTGAGTTATTTTGTATTTAAATTATTGGTAAGTTGAAACAGACATTCAGTAAAAGATTCGATAAATACGAGTTAAAATTCTTTTTTTAAGACGTTGACTGCCACCATGAAAATGAAAAATGTGACACCATCGTGCCACAAAATCTTTCGGTTACTAATAAAGTATATGGATGTGAGGTACAACATATTTGTATCAGAGCACCAACTTAGCATTTAGGTGAGGTACAAAACGTGTGTCTCATGGCAGTCAACGTGTTAATATAAAAATTAGGTTTTTGTTTTTAATCACAATGTTCCCAATAAAGCCACCTGTCCGACAACATAGTGGCAACAACTGCCCTTATTGGGAAATGTCTGTAGTGGTGATATATTTAATTATTTTTTTAGATTGGCACATTGAATGTTTTTATGTTCACTTTTATGCATGAGGAATCCATTGGATTAACTAAAAGGGATAAGCAGAAGTTCATCTGTTCCCGTTGTTTAAATTAGTAACACAAATATTTTGATTTTTGAAATAAAAGGTTAACATCTTTCTAAAAATATTGTTTTAAAAAATTAAAGGTTTTTTTCCTTAAAGTTGTATCTTGTTTTAGATTTAAAATAAAAAATAAGAAAGGTTTTTTTTAATATGTAACACACCGTAGTTCAAAAACTAAGACGTTTGGAACATAGGTTTATATAAAGTTTTTTCCTATTTTTTGTTAAAGAATCGCCCTGTAAAGTTTGTCGGTAAAGTTAGTAGACACCCTGTATATTTGTAGGTAATTTGATTGAAATTGATTAAAACTTTAATGTCGATTGGTGGCTAAACGGTGGGGTTTATTCATTTTAATAAAGAGTACCTTATTTTTTAAGTTTTTGATTATGCATAAAATGACGCGCCCAACTTTGCGATATCTGTCAAAATAAAAAAGTTATGATTTAAATAAATTTTAGGTTTAAGTGCCCTCTGGCGGTATTTAAAAAAGGTGCTTTTATCTTAAAATTTTAGAATCTGCAAAGCTTGATTTGTGTGCCAAATGTTAACTAAATGAGTTAAAAAATAAGTGCAATATGGCGAAAAAACAAAAATAAAAATTGAAGTTTTAACCCCTGTAACTATGGTATTTTCTATAAATAAATTAAAAAATGACAATGACACAATTTAATCTTTATCACGTAACTGGTTATTAATAACTTTAAACTATGTAAACTAACACTTCTTGTATATATTTTTTTAAATTTAATGCACTGTTGTAGAAAACCGCTATTTGTTTTAT
This sequence comes from Listronotus bonariensis, assembly GCA_014170235.1. Lineage (NCBI taxonomy): Eukaryota > Metazoa > Arthropoda > Insecta > Coleoptera > Curculionidae > Listronotus > Listronotus bonariensis. The sequence continues at coordinate 50,409 of JACEGR010004417.1, forward strand.
AAATTAGAAACATATTGTGCAAGTCTTTCATAGCTGACCGCTCCTGTTTATATGACTAAAAAATGGTCAGATTTATCAGATCTAGAATGTAAAAATAAAATTATTTACACTTAATAAAATATGACAATAATATTCAGGGTGTTTCCTAACAACGGTACGAAACTTAAGGGGGTGATTTCTTATGTCTCTTTATGTAAAAAGTTTATATAAACTTGTGTCCGTAGTTGCTTCATTTGTAAGATACAGGGCGTTAAAGTTTTTAAAAAATGTAGATATTCTTTAAACATTTTAAAAACGCCTGTAAATCTTTACCTATATTAAGATAATTGTGTTCATTGGGTACCACAGCCAATTTTATTGGAAAAAATATTACGCCACTGACTTTTTATAAAGTTTTTGTATTTTCTTTTAATTAAGCAAATAAAAATGAAACTTTTTAGTGTCTTGTATTTTCTTTGTATCTAGCTTCGTTTCGAGAAAAAAATAAACCCACTTTAATTTCTTCTAAAAAGTACCCAAAGACAACATAATATAATAAACAAAAATAAAAATGAACATATTTGCTTTAAATAAAGAAATTGTGCATTTTATTAAAAATCGTTATTTTTCTAATTTACTAAGGTTAAAATTGTTTATTTTTTAATTTTGGATTTAATATTATATTTTTTATGGATTATTTTTAAAATGAATTAAATTGGCTTCAAACGAAATAAGATTCAAAGAAAATACAAGACACTAAAAAGTTGCATTTTCAGTCGCTTAATCGAACAAAAATATGAGAACTTTATAAAAACTCAGTGACGTAAAGTTTTACAGACACCTTACTTTATTAAATAAGTGTACCAGATTTTATTTAAATCGGTAAAAAAAAATAATTAAATTTTTTGTATAAAACACAACGTAAAAATGGTATATTTTTATATGCAGGAGTATTACAAAGGTAACTTGTACGGCCGGCGGCTAGATGTCGTTTATTACAGTCTTGAAATTTCGAAACTTGTTTGAATTTACGTCTGGCGCCTACCCTAGCATTGATCCCGAATGTTGCCGAATTGATGATTTTTCGTTCTGGTTAGTTTTGGTTAGTTAAAGCTAGTGTTCATTCAAAAACTAACCTAAATTTACACAATAAACAAAGATTTTCCCTTCTTTCTGCATATTACAACAGTCGTGCTGCGATTCGGGATCAAATGCTAAGGTAGACGCTAGACGTCAGTCTTGTTTGACCGTTCTTGTCAAACTGCTACATTTTTAGTTACCTTAAAAATATCTAAATTGCCAGTTTTCTTATAAAATAAGTAAGTAAATGTTTTATTTTTAATTTGACAAATATTGCATTATTTTAAGATGTCTATGTTCCCGATCAGTATGTCAGCCTTTTAAGTTCGGCAAAAAAAACTGGTAAGCCCTATACTGTACATGAGCTTTGTTATGATGGCTTTTATGATTTTCAGAGTGCGAGTACTGATCTTAATAAAAGTAACTTAGACAATGAAAGATTTAAAATTTTAGACATTAGTATTTTAAAAATTATTCGGGACAGACCAAATCAGCTGCTATATAAAGCCGCTTCCAGACTTGCAACAATTCGCCAAACATCCGTTTAAACTAACCAGCCTGTTGGTGCGCTTTTTTGACGCCAAAAAACCGACAAGCTCTGAATCACCGGCGAATCACTTGCCAAGCCCTTAAAACGACTTGAATTCCGTCCACGCCTACGTCCGCGCTATGTGGCGCAGTATGCGGCGTGGAGCGGCACGGTGAATTGTTGCAAGTCTGGAGGCGACTTAAGACTTCATATAGTCAGCAAAATTTTACAGCAGAATCTAAAAATGTTCCTAAAACAACTCTAAATAAATCTTCTGGATACCAACAAAAAGTAGAACTAAAGATGGCTATAATGCAAAGATAGGAATAACTGAGGCCAAAAAAGGGACTTCTAAGCTTAATTGATAAAGGTGTTACTCCAAAGTTTTATTCAGATTTTTATATATTATTTGTAGATTTTTGGCATATTTTTGTAATTGTTAATAAATAAACGTTTTTTTTTTTTAATTTTGTAACATTTGTTTTTTGTTGTTCTTATAAATATTTTCTTTATTGGCATATGTTTAAAAATTAAATCACTGTTGCGGCAAGAGTCAAATATAACTGGGTTAATTTAAGAAGTAGCACGACATTAACCCGAAATAAAGTTAACTACAGGTATAACATAATCCAGGCTAAAACAGCTTAATTCTATAATTGTGGCAGTGGCGTAGCTTGTCTTGGTGGGGCCCCGTATCACAACGAGTTAGGGGACCCCAAAAAAAGTTTTTAAGACCAAAAAAAGGTCCTCACTTTCCCCTTGGAGGGGCCCAAAACAAAAATGAAAAAATAAAGGTCCCACTTTCCAAAAACATTCCTTTTTTATTTCAGCATTACTTTTTTCCTTCCTACACACATTTGGGTGCTCCTATAGCCTGGGGGCCCCGTATCATTAAACGGCTGATACGGCTCTGCTAAGCTTAAGCTTGCAGAATCACGACAAGGTTTTTGGTAAATAGAAAAAAAAGTTTGAATAAAATTTATTGAAATTCGAAATCATGAGGACCCAATAAAAAAAAACAAATATTTAAGGGGTGTAACATTAGGTTGTAAAATATTTTGATATTTAAAAAATCCAGATCCATATTAATACTTTTTAATTAGAAGACATTAGCAAAATAGAATATATGTTTTCTATATTTGATTTAAAGTCCGCTAAATAAATGATTTTAGTTTTTATTTTAAATTAAAAACATTCCCGCTGCAATAAAGTGTTTAAAATAAATGATAAAACCAAACTGCATTTGAAATTCATAAAGCAAAAATTTTACAGTGACAAATTAATATTGCAGTTGAAAATAATACTTATTATGAATTTTAATAAAAAAAAGTGTATTAAACAGATATCTACCCTTTTAAATAAGTAAATACCTGATTTAAGGAAAAATTATATTAAAAATGGTGATCTCAACAAGTTCTGAAAGCTCAGGCGGAATGTAGCAGTAGAAATGGTCATAAATAACATTGTTTTCTTACAACAAACTAATGGTATACTTTTGTTGTGTATTACTATGTAAGAAAAACAATTCCAGACCATAATATTCGGCTAGGGGGGGGTTAACTGTAAAAATGTTTTTATTTTTAATATCAAGCTATTCAATAAATCCAATTAAATAAAATACAAAAGTTGTCGAATTGTCGACAACTTATGGAATAACAATTTTTATCTAAAACCTAAAATGAAATCATTAGATATAATTTTTTGCAGTGGTATACAAGGTATGCCAAAACATATGAATTTTGTTTAAAAGGAAAGTACTTCTATTTTTCATAATATCCTAAAAGACGAAACGCTTCTCATTTTCTTGTAAAAATCCGTGGTTCTGCCTGCCTAAGCTTCAGTGGTGTAGCTTGCCTTAGAGGAACCCCGTATCACAATGAGTTAGGGGCTTTAAAAAAAGTTTTTAAGACCAAAAAAAGGATCCCCACTTTTCTCTTGGAGGGGCCCAAAAAGATAAAAATAAAGGTCCCTCTTTTCAAAAACATTCTTTTTCTTATTTCAGCATTACTATTTTCGTTCCTTTTAAAAAAGGGGCACCACTTTCCCAATTTAACCGACAATTTTTCGGTTTTCTACCACTAATTTTTGCTTGCACACATTTGGGGGACCCTATGGCCTGGGGGCCCCGTATCATTGATACGGCGGTAGCTACGCCTCTGTTATCAAGATATTTCAATTGCAATTTTATTGCAACTTTTAAAAGTAATTTTTTAAAACTTGAATTATTTGAGGTTTGTAGGTCTTCTTCCAAAGTAGAGATTTGTTTATGAGAACTTTTTTTTAAAATACATAAGAAATCACCACCTCCAGTTTCGTACCGTAGTTAAAAAACACCCTATATACCTTTTCATATTTTTTGTTTTTGTTTTTAGTTTTTTCCTTTTTATTGATTTCTTTCTAATTAAATATCAGCTTTATAACCATGCCGTTATACAAGAAATGAAGCTCAAAAAAAGGTTAAACCTTGCAATTCTTTGATCCTGCATGGATGTACTTGAAATTTTTACAGAGGATGGAAAATAGCCCAAGGATTAAAACTTATATCGAACCGAAGGGCGCCCACCGAAGGGTGGTTGTCACCTCACCGATTGAAAAAGTTATTCCAAGCAAAAAATGTTGGATGAAATAAACAATTTTTGGGCGAAAAAACGTCGTTTTTGATGGGTTTAATTTGCAAATAACTTAAAAATTACATGCATTTTATAAAAAGAAAAGATCTGAAGAGATAAATTGTAGTTTTTTAAAAGATAAACAAAATTCTTTTGTTATAATTTTTTACGACCAATACAAACCGAGATCCTGCTGTTCATTGTTAGCCTTTGTCAAAAGCCAAATTTAATAGATTCAAAGTTGAAAACCCTGAAAATGCTACATTTTTCGAGAAAAAACTCATAATATCTTTTTTAAAGAACATAATCAAACCTTCTTAAAAAAAAAAAGTCTTAAGCGTAAAAATTGAGTAAGTATAATAAAAATAGGTTCAGTACCTAATTCTTTCTACAAAAAATCAATAAAAACAACCCCCGAACTACTTTCCTAATTAAAAATTGACCTTCACCCTTTCGCTATTATCTATGTGTTGTTAATACGTTTAAGAAGCTTTATCAATCTATGCCTAATTTCAGAAAAATTAGAGCTTAAAGTAAAAAACCATTTTTACAATTTTGTATTTTTACCCTTTTTTTCAAAATTACGCAGAAAATACTGAAGATAAGAAAAAATGATAAGGTACCAAATGATATATTTTTAATAAATAAAATTTCTGAGTAAATAGATTTTCTATACAGTAAATATTTGGCTAGATTTAGCCATTTAAGTCCTCTGTTACGAACAATGCACCACCTACTTCGAGACCTTTAAACTCGCTCCATTCAAAAGCCAAGGAATCCTAATTTAATTTACAAAGCCTCACAGCTCTTAAAAATTTTACCAAGCAGTTTTTGGAAAATCCCCTGTTATTAAAAATAAAGAAGATACATAAAAAAAACAAAAATATATTTTTAAAATTTGAATAGCCCACTGCGGAGCATATTGGCTACATAATTTTTCTGAAATAAAGTATTTTTGGTCAAACTTTTGAACGTATTTAAAATACATTTTTAAAGATAATTGAAGGGTAAAGGCCAATTTTAATTTAAAGAAAAAAATGTAACAATTAAACAAACAACATATACATATATAACGGTTTAAAAAATTATTTATTTTCTGTTCTTTCGCAAAAATCATACATCAAATAAAAAAAATCAAGATAGTTAGTTTGATTTAAACTAAACGAAAACAAAAAAAACAAATGTTTTAGAAAATGCATTGGCGAACCATTTTTTTCGTATTAAATTTTTCTAGTAAATCCCTCCCGGATGGAATTTCTTCTTGTACATCAAAAAGTCTTTTGATGCATTAGAATCTTTTATTTTTCTTTAAGATATCTAATTAATATAAAAATTATCTATATAAATACGTGCATGCTTTAATTGATAATACTTTAGTTTTGCTTTAATGAAACGATCAGTTGTTTCTTTTCGCTTAAATAATCCTGGCTTCTCTTTTAAATCAGACATTATTTTATTGAATACCTATTAAGGTAAATTTTCGTAGGTGTAAGACGTGTCTCCTAGTTTTATTTTTGATTATTGATGAATAGAAAAATATTATTTCACAATAATACCACGAGAAAAGTAAACGCTTACGTTATAGCAAAATTAATAATTAGTATTAAGGTTAGGTTAACTATTAATCGGCGGTTTTATTAGCTGTTATAAGCATAGCCGCCGGACGGCTGCATCTATCGATCAAATAGGTGAAAACCGCCGGTAATAAATTAATTTAGATTATCCGCGGCTTTTATATAAGTTAATAGATAAAACCGCCGGACGGCGATTTTCTTCCTATAATTAGGCAATGCGTCCGTCAGTTGTTTAGACAGTGCCTTATTAAAAGAAACAATATTATTATTTGATCTTGGTATATTACGTTACTATGGTATAACATTGTCATGCATTGTTGATTGGCGTCTGCAAACGTTATTACTAAATATTGAAAGCATAGAAAAATGTGAGAGTCCGGAAAAAAAATCCTGGCCATAACCGGAAAAGTACATATCGTCTAACAACGCCTTCCAACTACAGGAATAATACATTTTGAAGGTAAGAAAACGTATTGGCAAAAATGTAAATTTCCGTCCGATCCGAGAAAAAATATTTATGTCAAAATATTGACAATAAGGATTGACCTAAACTTTTGCCTAAAAAATAAAATGTTTTGTTTACAGAACGACAAAATTTGACGTAACATATTTTATGATTCCAATCAATATTCCTGACCAATTATTTTTTTCCTATCTAAAAATAATCTTATGTGCGTTAGCTTAACGAGTCACCTCGCGTGGATTAAACTGCAAGTGCATTCAATTATCCGCTTTTTAACCGCTAATAAGTTGTAAAAGAATTAATTTTGTTTGGTTCAAATGTTACCAATGTTTTTCGATAACTTCTTATTAACTTAACAATTCAAGAATATCCGGTATGCTTTAAATAAATGGTAAGTTATTGCTAAATTCGTGAAAATATACAGGGTGTCCAAGAGTATGTGGGAAATCTCTCGGATTCATATCGAAAATATGAAAATAATGTGACAACTTTCCATCATATCTTTTTCCTAAAGTTCCTCTTAACAGAGATATGTGTTCTTAAAAAACGTCACTGGAAATTGATTTTTCTTTAATAACTTTTACAGATACTTGGTATAATTAAATTATTTTTTTAATGTGATAAATACTAGTTAGGACTCCTTAAAATAGTGTCCTTGTAAAACATTTGCATTTGTTACGTCGCCAGAGGCATACTTACCTACACAATTGAACTTATAATTTTATAGCCTGTATAACAAAGGAGTTAAAATAGCTTTTTTAATGAGCTTTAACTCTAAGCTACAAAAAGGTACTCTTGTCCGACTTTCTACAATGCTTAAACATTATTTTTAGTGTCTTAAAAATAAAAAATAAATCTTATTTAGTAAGTTTCTTTTAACCATTTTTAACCGAAAACAAAATCATTTTCAAATTTTTATAAAATTGGTATAAGGATGGTAAATAAGTTTGGAAGAACAAATTAAGTGTTTATCCTACTGAATAGCGGGAAAATGCGCCAAAATGTGGACTAGTTCTGCTTTGTTATGTTTTTCGAATGATTTCAAAACAACAGTAAATTATAATAAAAATAAGGAATATTGTGTACAATTTTTTGTTAAAAAAAAGGAAACTAACCAGAACTAACCAGAACCAAAAAGTCATGACAAAAATTATTCAGAAGCGTCTCGAAAAAAGGTGAATTGCGGTGGCCATCAATTTTTGATGCTGGTTTATGTGAAATCAAAGAATTTAGGTTTGTTCGTTTTATATAACTACTACTATACTATACTTATTTTCAATTCCTTTCCTTATTATTTTTTTAATCCGTGTGACATCTCATGAAGGCTTATGCCTAAATATCAGAGTACTGTGAGTGCCGGGTTATTGGATGTTAAACCCATTTTTTACCCTGTTCCGTCAACGGTATCTAAGCACTGAAACATGCAGTTTTTGCATTTCACAGCAACTTTTAGACAACGCGGTAGTGCCACTACTAACGTTATTTTTAAATAACTACTACCTAGGATTGGCAGAATACTACATAGAAGGCTTTGCCATTACCATCTGTAACGTGACGAGCTATTAAAAACCTGGTGAAGGATCCAGATAGGCTGGTATGTTAGCGCCAGCGGAGCGATGAAAGGAATCGACTGTTGGCAGAATCTGTCAAAGCCATTTTGCAATATCAGTAATGCTGAATTTTATAAATACAGTGCTTGTCTAAATTCGGACCCCTCCTAAATTTTAAATTGTTTGGTATTTTTTATGAAAATTACAAATTACAGACAACATTAACCAAATTTTAGATGGGAAATGACAGATATAAATGTCAAACTGACAGCTAAGCGCCATTTAAAAAAAAATTAAATGAAAAAGTTTTGTGGTACATCATTTTAAACCTCTTGATGAGTACTTTATAATCTCAGAATATAAAGTCAATACCTTTACCTACTACAAAATGGCGGTACTTTAAAAATTACCTAAATACCTTATTTGGATGGCCGTATTTCCAAATCTAATAAAGTTGAATACACTTAAAGTGGTATTTCCTTAAAGCTCTCTTAAGGATTAATTTAATGGTAATATTGGTGATACTATAAAGGTTAGGATAAAAAGTATAGAATTTTTACGCACCCTGTATATTATATTACCATTAAAACAATATCTAACAGACCTTTATAAAAATACCACATGAGGTATATCTACCTTTATTAGTTTGGGAGATATGGTCTTCTAAATCAAGTATTCGGGTAATTTTTTGAGAGAAAAAGGTATTCACATAATATTCTGGGGTTATTAAGTACTTGTCAAGAGCTTTAAAATGATGTACAACAAGACCCCTTTCCATTTTATTTTTCTTTTTAAAATGGCGTCCAGCTGTCAGTTTGAAATTTATATCTGTCATTTCTTGTTTAAAATGTGGTCTATGTTATTTTACTAAAGTTCTTAAATTTTTATAAAGAATTACCAAACTATTCAAAAGTTGGGAGAGGGGTCCTGACTTTAGGCAAGCACTGTATATTAAAACCCAAATAGATATAGTGCACCCCCGCCCTATACTTAATTATACCAGAAATTAGGGTGTCCCTACATTGGCTATAGAATTTATGGCAATCCTTTACATAAGAGTCATAAATAAGGTGGTTACTTAAACCTCCCTATTTATTTTGCGTCGATTCATCTCAAATTTTTACATATTATTCCTAAAATGTAAAATAAAGTTTTAAAACCATACCCCCATCTAAAATTTGTAAGACACTGTATACCAACTTATTTTTACAAACCTTTATTTTGACACGATTATTCAGCATGTCTCTTAAAGGTCTGTACAAAATGCTATCACAAATTTTTTGATATAAAATACAACGATCTAACGCAATCTACTTTAGTCAAAAAGTTAATCGTTTTTGAGATACAGGGTGTCAAAGTTTTTATTTAATTTTAGTTGCTAAAAAATAATTATTTTAAAACATTTTTCTACAAAATTCAGCACAAAAAGGGTTTTCAGAGTGGGGAATCAAATAGGCTCATGTTTTTGTCATAAAATGTAAAAGGAGTCACCTGCAGTCCTTTGCTTAGGTTTAAAGTGTAATTACTTATTCTTGCCTCTGTATATTATACCAAAGTTTGCCCATTGCATTTATTCACGCGTAATCTAGTCTACTAGATAGGGTCTAAAAGGTCTGTTTAATATGATAATACAAATTATTTGGGCTAAAACACTATGATCTAATGCAATTAATCTTAGTCGAAGGGTTGCTGGTTTGCAAGATACAAGGTGTCATATTTCTATTTATTTATTTTTTTACTTGGGCACCCTGTATCTCGGAACCTATCAACCCAACAGCAACAAAATTAAAATAAAATGAAAATTTTGACACCTTTTATCTCGCAAACGATCAACTTTTCGACTAAGATAAATTGCATTAGATCATTGTATTTTTGGCCCAAGAATGGTAGTATTTTGTACAAACCTTTTATATTTTAGAGACACCCTGTATATAGAACAGCTTCAAAATATACAAACAACATGGGACATATGCTTTAAATAGCTTAATGCAGCATTTAAAATTTATATTGTTTATTTTTTGTCCAGCTATGTTATAGCTCACTGTTTTGTTTTTTCCTTCACATTATTTTTTTTCTCTAAGTAAGATGGTATACATAACAATTTAGTCGACTATACATACTTTTTCCAGTCCGTATTTGGGATTCTGGTTTGTGAATACCGTTTTTAAATCATAGTATTCAAATATTTGGTTTGTATTCATATGCTGTTATTTAGATCCTGCATTGGAATCCTGGTATTGAAATTCCGGTATTTGAATACAGGTTTTAAGTATTTAAATACAGGTAATTAGTATTCGAATACAGGTTGCCAGTATTCGAATAGGTTTTGGAGTACTCAAATACTTACTTTGTATTCATATTTCCTTAATCAGGTCCTGCCTTCAAAGAAAAAAACAACAAAGAAAATTGTTTTTTTTTTTGGTAAAGCAGTGGCGTAGCGTGCCTTGGAGAGGCCCCGTATTACAATGAAATCAACAAAAAAAAGTCCCCACTTTACAAGGAACATTGTTTTTCTTATTTTAGTACTTTAGCATTGCTTTTTTCGTTGCTATCAAAGAGTTTTGAAAAACAAAAAAAGGACCCAGTTTTCCAATTTAGCCGACACTTTTACAGTTCCAGCTCCAATTTTTTGCTTACACGTTTGGAGGCCCTTGTAGCCCAAGGCCCCGTATCATTGATACGGCTAATTCGGCAGTAGCTACAGCCCTGAAGTAAAGACCTGTTTTTATAGTTTATTTGGTTTTCCTTATAGTAAAATGTTCTGGTAAATAGATTAAGGTTAGTAAATTTATAACTTGACTCCCGTTACTAATATTAAATTTTTACCAAGCTAATACGTTTTTCTTGTAGACAAACTATGAAAAATAATTCAGTTAAAGCGAGTCTGTCAATAATTTAAGTATTTAGGAGTTATGAATATTTTTGATAAATAATGCTCCCCACTAAGCATGCATTTCTCTCGATTTTAAAAAGAACTTTTTAGTGTCCTGTGAAAATAAAAAATGTGAGGTTATTATGGTTACTGAGTTGGGTGCGGATTAAACTCACCAGTAAATTAATTAAAAATAAACGTATTAGCCTAATTGTAGATAAAATTCTTTGGGTGTGCAAGTTTAATTTGGCCCACACTGTAGGTATAGGACTTTTATAATGAATAAGTTTTTTTCGCAAAATCAATAATAAAAAATTTCCCATGTAACGCCAACTTACATAGACACACTGTATATAGATCAGATCAGTCAAGTTAAATTATCATAATATTTTTTGCCGATGGGTGGCCCGAAGAAGACATTCCCCAAAAAAAACGCTCTGTCTCAAAGAATACAATTTGTTGATATACAAAAGCGTCAAGAAAAGCTTGAAGTAAGCGGTTGGTTTGATTTTTTTACCTTTTTTACTGTGCAATTTTTGTAAGGGTAATACATTTTTTGGTAAGGATTCCCCCGGGAATATTAAACTCCCCCTTGGAAAAAAGTGTAAATTCCACCATTGCGTATGCTATTTCTGAACACCTAGAGTAGTAGGAAACAATCGTATAATAACAAAAAAATTCCACCATTGCGTATGCTATTTCTGAACACCTAGAGTAGTAGGAAACAATCGTATAATAACAAAAGCGAATAAAAGCTTAGAATACCGTTTAAGTTTAAAGAAAGTTAATACCTACCGAAATAAAATAAACTTATTAAACACAAAAATATTATGTTATATTAAACACATTGTCAGTAAATAGCACATTCACAATAAAACGCAGTTTTTGTATCGGCTTTTCTCACGAATATTAAAAATTTACATTAGCGACAAAACATTTAACTTAATTACAGCAAAAATCATTTGTTGTACTAGAGTGCAAGAGTATCGATAACCGTGTCAACTAACCTAACTACTACATTTCCCGGCAAGATACGAAATTTATATAGCTAAGAATCTATCTATACACCTGAGCATATCTTTTGTTATTTGTCCCCCGTTTGTCAGTTGTTTTAAATACGTCATTCCGCGGTTTATTCAGTTCAAGTCCGTTCAGGGATGTGATGATAGAATGAAATTAAAGGGAAATAAGGGGTAGCTTTTCATAATTCCATAGCTTCTTCGGTATAGGTATATAGATTTATTATACAGGGTGCTTCACAACTTATCCGACAAACTTTAAGGGCTAATTCTACAATAAAAAATACGAAAAAGACTTCATATGAAATATGTCCTAAACGTCTTAGTTAGAATGTGTTAAAAATTTAAAAAAAATGTATACTAACTTTTATACCAATTTAGATATTTTTAAAAAATGGGGTACGCCTCTTATGCACCAAGAAACATTTTTGGCATACAAGAAAAAAATAATTTCAACCAGTGCTGTTTATGAGGGTAATAAGGTAAATATTTTTAAGGGGAAAAATGGTACGCCACTTCATTTTTTTTTAATAAAAATTATTTTTAAAACTCCCTTTTATTTTGACACAAATTTGATCTCATGACTTCTTGTCATTTGATGCACGGTTTTCGCGTAAATAAATAAAAACAATTTCTCGACATGGTCCAATCTCTATCTAATTAAAGAATAAATATCTAAGGTAATTTTTCACTGTAGAATTTGATATTATCCATACAAGATGACCGTGCCGAGATATGGTTTTTATTTATTTCTGCGAAAACCGTGCATCACACAAAAAGTTTAATGGATTAAATTTGTTCCAAACCTAACAAAAATTTTAAAATTTATTTTTATTTCAGAAAAATGCAGTGGCGTACCATTTTTAATTACAAAATACCTTACTCAAACCTCTCACGAACGACACTAATTAAAAAAATTCTTGTATGTCAAAAAATGTCTTTTGGTGCATAAAAGGCGTTTCCCTAATTTTTTCAAAATATCTAAATTGGTATTAAAGTTATAGTAAAAAACACGGTTTTTTAAAAAAATTATAAAAACCTTTAGTTCAAAAACTAAGACATTTAGGACATATTTTATATGAAGTTTTTTCATATTTTTATTGTAGAATTAGCCCTTAAAGTTTGTCGGATAAGCTGTAAAACATCCTGTATTTTAAATACGCTCTTACTTTAAATAAATTGTCCGGCGACTGTATATTTCGTAAATATTTAAGAATTTATGCCAATCTTTAAAGGTTTATTGGTATACACAGATAAAGTCTGGATGTTATAAGAAGTACGATATCCCATTAAGTTTCCAAAAGATTTTATTGTTTATCTAACAGCAAGTTTGCTTTGCTTTGCATTCTTTGTTGTTGGTCCCGTTGCAAGACGATTAACCAGCTCTCCCTTCCGGACTATGCTTTCCAGGGCTTTGTACGTGGAAAATCTGGATGGTCGAGCTTTCCGCTCCCAGAAATTCCGGTTCAAATGTTTACTTTTGTTCGAAACAAAATAATAATCGATTCAATGCATAAATTGTAGCTGTCAATCCAAAAACTGCTACTGGTTTCGTGCATAACCTTCACTGTCACTTGGTGACGCTTCCAGTAGAGGGCGCCACCGTCCTCGGCCGTTACGAAAACACGTGCACCCCGCTAACCTAAAAGCATCAGGTTTTTTAGGAATCTTCACTCACAGCGCTTAGTTCCAGAAGAAAGATGCTATCAATTTAGCGTGAGTCTTTCCTCGATCCCCAAAGGCACTTAAGTTAAATACCTTAGCAGTGCTTGATCGTACCGAAAATTCGCGTGGTTCACTTGCATTATGCAAATCTTTACTAGCCGAAGTCAGCGCAGCGTGCAAAACAAAGTTACCTTTCAAGAGTCAGGTCGATTTTATAAATCAGAATTTTATTTTACTATTTGTATTATCATATCATTAGTATTAGTATTAAAAAAAGTAATGAAACTCAAATAAGAAGGAGTTAGTGGTTTTAACCCTTTTATGACACATTTAAGCAATTAATAATTTTCTCCATTTTAGTATTAGTTTTTGAATTTCAGAGAATTTCAAGGTCGTTTCTTAAGACTAAAAAAATAATTTAAATGTATGTTCCGAAATCTTGTGACTTGCTGATACTAAAATTAAATTTTGATTAATAAATTCGGCCTTAGATATTATGTACCGCGACAGATATAAATAGTTTTATTTTATTTATTGGCATATAGGTTTTTATACACCAAATGAAAAACTTTGTGATCAATAAATTATAATTTTTTCAGCTAGTTTGTCCCAATATCATTGCCAATATTTGGGTTTTATTTTCTTAGGTACGAGGTAAAGGCTGTTAAAATGCCACAGAATCTGATAATTCCTAGTAGGGCTTAAACTTACTTAAATATTTTACCTACACTGATATTTATTCGGTACTATTTTAGTATTATATTATTAGGTAATTATTAGAACAATAGATTCCATTTCAATTGAAATATTTATTATTTTACATTTAGGTGTTTCTATTCGTTAAGAAACAAAATTCCTATAGTTTGTTTTCTATTGTGTGTAAAATAAAAGCAGTTATAAAGTGATGGAGAATTTTGAGCAAGTTGACAAATCGCCTGGAAGGTGTTTATCACCAGGTGAACGCCGTCTGGTGCTACAAGTGGAACGTTATTTTACTTTAGAAAAAAATAACTCGAACCCGTTAGTGTCTGTTTTAACAGTGAAAAAACTAAAGTCTGAGCTGTCTAATGTTGTTTCAAAAATATGACAATTCTTAAGAGAGTATATAAAAAAAACAAAAATCTGAAGTTTCTAGGCAAGTTGTTTTTCTTGGCGAAACATATATATGCGCAAAAGGAGCTTCAACCAAATTGTCTTGGCAGAATGATTCTAAAGATTGCTATTCTAATACCAGTGCAACTCATGGTAAAAGATACATATACTAATTCATGCTGGTAATAAAGAAGGATAAATATCAGTTTAATATCTTCATCAACAAAAAAACAGACGATTTGATTAAAAATGAAATAACCAACCAGAACGATTATCACGGTAATATGAATGCAGAAATTTTTTAACACTGGTTTGAGGAAAAACTTTTAAAAAGTCTGGAAAGGCCTAAAACTACCATGGTAATTTTACTACCGTTTCAATTAATTATAGATTACACTTATTATAGTGCCTGTAATTATACTTACAATAATTATTCCGGCACAATAAAATATTTTTTTATTACTATTATTATTACTATTCAGTTATATAAAATATAATTTATTGTTTGAGAGCCACCGACTACCGAGCGCAAGGAGTTATATGGCTTAGCGGACTTGATAGAGCGATTTCACTATAGTTGATTTTTTTCTACTTTGTGAATTGAGGAATGCTAGGTTATCTATGGGAATGCTCTATGATTGAGTATGTAGTTTTTAATTATTTGCACCTTTTGTTATTTAAGTTAACCTCCACCATCGGATCAAAAAATAGTTTATGTTTCCTAAATAACACACAAAACATATAATGCGACGATTAAGACTTTAATTTATACCGGGTGTTTACTTTCTTATCTTACCTTTTAAAAATATTAAAATAAAATTTGGTATATCGATATTTGCAATAAATATGCATTTGGTGATCTATGAATGAGGAATTTTATCACTTTTAGGTTTATAGGGAAATAAATGTTTTTTTTTCAAATTCAAATTGAACTAAATGTATATTTTATCCTATTTTTATAGGATTACATTCTTAGTTCAGTGACACCTCACATAGGATTTTTGACACTTTTGCCTGTAAAAATTTATAATTTTTTTAATTTTTATCTAGAGAAACATGACATGACGTGAAACAAATAATTGTAAGTCAAATAGCAATAAAAAATCGAATATTTGTCTTTTGTTTTTTTACGATAAAATTTGCAAAATGTAGTAATCACTTCTTTTTTCAAATGGAACGACGGTGGCTCGGTAGCATATCCTGAATTAGACCTCGAATTCTGATTAAAGGTTAAATAGATAATATTTTTTTTATATTCTTTGTTTAACCTAAAATTCTGGTTACCTAGTTTAATTTTTTCTTATTTTTTTGAGCGCTTCTTAAGGAATTTTTGGAGTTTTTTGTTATCGCCCACACTGGTATCCTTGTTTCACACTAAGCAAGATTTGCCGGACAGAGTGATAAAAACTTTTATAGAGCCTTTGAGTTTGCCGACTTTCCGGATTCTTAACGTGTGAAAGGTCTCATAAGACTCCATACACTTCGATAGCGTAGGTCCGTCGTCCGGCTTTCGGCACCCGCTGATGTGAAAAGGCAGGTATTGATGAAAACCAAAATAGCTCAAAACTGGTCTGCGGTTGTTGATCTCAATAAGCTCTAAAAAAATACCTTCAGTTAGTGTAAAAATATGATTTTCCAGATCGGACCATGTTTCGACAGATGCAAGGAAATTACAAGCAGTAACAAGTTTTTTTCCTCTTTTATTTTTGTAGAATACTATTATTAAAGTTTTAGACCATGCAAAAATTTTCTAATGAATAAAATTTTCTTCTAAATAGAAAAAGCCCCATTTGTTCCACACTTAATGGAGCACACTGTAATGATGGTTTGTTAATTTACCTACGTCATTCGCATTATTTTATTCAAGACTAAGCAGAAAGTACGAACATGTGGAATGGTATTGACAGCTCATAGGGGTTGATTTTTCTTCTAACGAAATTACACATGAGTAAATATTATATTTAGGAAACAGATCGCTTTTTAATTTACCTGTAATTACTGCCTATCATTTGTTTCTTATTAATAATTAGTTATTAAAAAGATATAACATTAGGATATCTTATTTATAATCTTGTGTTGAAGAAATTATCTCCTAAAATTCACAATATGTACTTAATTTGTGGATATTATTTTTAAAAGCCCAGAAATAGTTACCAGTTAAAACATATACAGGGTACACTTTATCTATAACCGAAATAACTAAGTACCTATACAAAAAAAAACACTTATTTTATTGACAGTATTGATAAACATAAAAGGTATTACAAATCAACATTTTTATTGTTAAGTAGCTTTTTTATGAAGCACCCTGTACAAATTTTGGTTCTTTATTAAATTCTACATCAAAAATGTATAATCCACAATACGTCAATTATTGCTGGTTATTCAGATACCCACAGCCGGTAGCGTACCTAGAGCTATCGGGGCCCGGGGCGGAAAGAAAAGTTGGGACTCCCATCTTTTATTATTTTGTACTAAATTTTGATAAGCAAAAAAAAGGTCCACATCTCTAAAATATAGCCTCTCTTGAAATTTTATATGGTATACTTTAATAAGGTGGATGCTCCCCTTTTCCTAGTTGGAAAAATTTTGACAAGAAAAAACCGTATTTTGTATTAGGACCCCCATGTGGAGGCCCCCTTTTGGTACGCTAGTGCAAAATGCATTATAAATGTACTTATTAACAGGAAAAAGTTAAATAAGAAAATAATATTTTGTTTTAATTATTTTAAAATAATTATGTAACTCTCAAAGTATAATGATAAACACAATTTCATTCCGCTACGCTGTAAAAACTAGTAATAGGTAGGTCAGCAATTTAGTTTATTTTAGAGGCATAATAACTTACTTGCCCTAAAAACCAGCAAAACGTAAATTATTGCTACTATACTATTCAACGAGCACAAATTTTTATTAAGTATTTTTTTGTCCTTTTGTCCATTCGTGGACAGTCTGTTACATACAGTGAGAATATTAAAAGTTTATATTGGGACAACATTTTGAGACTGGGTAAAATTTGGGTAAAAGATCACTACTTTTTGGTATAAAAATAATTTCAGACCCGTGGCCTGGTGCTACTAGAAAATGTTTTTTTATAAATTAAAAGAGGGTATATTTAGCTAGCTAGAGCTAGCTCGTTTAAGAGGCCTTTTAATGATTTACTCATTTAGCCCAATTAAATAAGCGTTTTACCTCGGCATGAGAGATAATAAGCTGGAAAGTACAGCAACTTCCTTTGGCGTTCCTTAAGTTGTGTCAAAAGTCTCATAAACTCTCGTGTCTGCGTCGTTAGTTTTGAAGGTCAACTGTCAAAAAAATCTTTTTTGCGATTATCTCTGTTTTTACTACTCCAATAATGGTAACACTAAAAATCAAAGTTGTATAGCGCAAAATTTGCTACAATTTTGTTTTAACCCTTTGACTGACGTGTGTACATTTGCGTATACACATGGGGTGGGTCACACGCGCGTGTATATTCTGGTATAGACAGTCGAGTTTATATATTTTTCTTCGTGCTGGTGAACTCCAGCAAATAATACCTTTTATAAAGTAAAAAGAGTATTAAAATTATATACTGCTTAAGTAAGCAGTTTTGGTACATCGGCGAGTAATAAAATAACAAAACAAGCAGTATTAGTCACGCATGTTTTCATGCCGGGATTTAGTTAGATTGTCTCTATTCCTCACATTGCCTATGTGTTACCTTATTTAGCTCAACCTGTATAAAATAAATATTTTGTGTTATTTAATAATAAATACCTAGTATGTAAATACATTTCACATATACATACTGTATAAGCAATAGGTAAAGGTATATCGGCCAGTAAAGAGACAACAAAGAACGTACGTGAGTTACCCAATCCGAAATGTTTACATGCCGGTATTCACGTTAGACTGTCTCTTTTTCTTACATTGCCTATGTGTTATGTTATTTAGCTGATCCGGTATAAATTAAAATAAATGATTAGTTGGCTTTTCTCCAAAATATACTTATTTATTTAATAACATAATGAGTTTTAAGTTATATCATAAAATAGTTTAAGAGCTACCCTAAGCTGAAGATGACCAACTAGCTTTGGAGTAATTTAATGTTTAATCATTTAATACTCAAACAAGAATAATACTTTTCTTGTAAAGTAAATATTAGTAGATACTATAATTTTTAAAATAATTTACTTTTATATTTTTTTGGTATATTATTGCACTAGCAACACTAGCTTCTTAAAATGAGTAAAAAGTGTTTTTTTTTAGACTTTTGACACAACTTAAGAAACGCAAAAAAAAGGTGTATACAACTTTCCAACTTAATATCTCTTATTCCGAGGTTGTCCCATTATTTTTTGCTTAAAAGCTAATTACCGTTTTATTTTAAAAAATCGGCATATACCTTTTAGAGTTACAAATGTTTAAACTTTACTTTCAATTTGTACAAAAGTACTCTTCACATTTACTTTTGAATAGCACAAGTTATCAAGATCTGGTAAAATTAGGGTAAAACGGTAAAACTACTTCTTTACTTTACCGGGTTTTAACGACACTTTGATTCTTTACTCAACGCCTCTTTGCTTAAGAAAATCCTCCCAACCGTTTCAGACATAAGCCTAGTTCATAAGCTTGCGAAATGCGATTTGCGAATTGCGAATCGTGTTCTGATTGGTCAATTTGTAACGAAACATTTGAAAGTCGTTACAAATTGACCAATCAGAACAAGTTTCGCAATTCGCAAATCTTATTTCGCAAGCCTATGAACTAAGCTTTACAAATCAATGCCATTATAACCGCACTGTTTGTAGCTGCATTATTTAAGTCAGTTTTCTTCGGGGTGTTAAACTTTTTAAAACCTTAAAAATTTCGAAAACCCTGAATTTAGTAAAATTTAGTAGACTAGATATAAACGTTATTTAATTAAGTTTATAATGTTGTTATTAGATAATTGCTATAATGAAATTTATAACAATCAAATATTTAAATAAAAATCGCTAATGTTTCTTCTATTGTCCAGAAATATGGAATTAAGGGGATTATTTTTTCTTTTGGATAACTAAGCAAGCTACGTAAGAATAGTGGCAAACAAAAAAAGTTGTTTTTATTTACTTCATTTAGAAAACATATAAAAATTTAAAAAATATAACTGGCGAACATTATTTTGTTAGAAATACTTGTATATGTGCAACTTGGGGCGCTACTGGACTTAATACATTTAATTAAGTTAGGGCTAATAAGCTCCTTACCGTTGTTCATAGCACTGCAAAAAATCGGTTTAAAAATACTTAAGATATTAATAAACTAATTGTTTTAGAAGTTTTACACCCAGTATCGTGGAAACAATCTCGGACCTATGTTTATAGAGTGTATTTCTTTAAAGCCCACCTTCTTCTATTTCCCAAACAGATAAATGTGAAAAAGTAGAACTTTAGGAAATAAAATTAATGCGTAAATACGATACTTTGGAGTGAAATTGACAGATAAAAATAAGCAAA
Source organism: Listronotus bonariensis (assembly GCA_014170235.1). Taxonomy (NCBI): domain Eukaryota; kingdom Metazoa; phylum Arthropoda; class Insecta; order Coleoptera; family Curculionidae; genus Listronotus; species Listronotus bonariensis. The sequence continues at coordinate 70,321 of JACEGR010004417.1, forward strand.
AAGGGGGGTTCTAGCTCATTATTTTAAAGCTCCTAAGGAGTACTTTACTACCCTGGTATATAAAGTTGATATCTTTACCTACCAAAAAATAGCAGTCAATTATTAATTATCAAAAATTTTGATTTGCATAGCCATATTTCCGAAACTGATAAAGTTAGATATGATCAACGATCTATATCGTTGATATGATTAATGTGGTATTTTCTTAAAGCTTTTTTAAAGATCTTTATCAAGGTGATATCCGTAAAAACAAAACAAAAAGCATTTTTTTATAAAACACCCTGCATATTATATTACTATAAAAAAGATCTTTTAAAAAACCCTATACTTAAACGACATCAATTATATCTAACTTTATTAGAATCGAGAATATGGGGAATATGGCCATCCAAATAAAAAATTTAGGTATCTAATATACCGTCGTTATGTAATAGGTAAAGGGTTTAACTTTATATTCTAAAGTTGTAAAAACTCGTTAGAAGCTTTTAAATGATGTCCCACAAGACCCCTCTTTCCATTTAATTTTTTTCTTAAGATGGCGCCTAGCAGCCATCTCCACATGTTCAAAATATGTAAAAATAAATATAAATACCCATTAATTGTATTTCCTATACAGTTTTAATTTTTAAATTCATTAACTTAAGAAATAAGATGTGGGGGGCATAAAAGAAATGCACAGTACAATTTTTTTATATCTAGAATTACCTTAAAATTGCATTTTTTAAATTATACGGGAGGACTATTAAAAATATTCCAAATAACCTTTAAATACATTTTTTTATACATACCGGGTGCGGACGTAGCAAACCTGTCATTTTCTTTGTAAGTAGAATACGATTTTAAAATTTTAATACCTATATGGGTGGATGTTTCATGTTTTATTATCTCTTATGTCGCACTACTGGTTTAACTGTAAAAGCTACTTTGCCATCAGTGCCGGATACTTGCGCCCTTTTACCTTAATAGTGCGCCTGTCCCAATGAATAATTGGCATTAATAAAAAGTAAAGACTAAAAAAAGGTCATTTACCCCTTGAAAATACCAACGTACTGATTTATTTCTAGTAAAAAAGTTTTTACACACCTACCTACGAAGTGAAGTTGAGTTAAGGCTAAATTAGCCGTTTGATACTACAACACTATATAATTTTATTAAAATCGGTTAAATGATTTTTATTTAAGATATTATTAAAAATACATTTTTTCTAAAGTTTAACAGCATGTATCTTGAAAATCGTACATTTCCAGACCTATGTTTATATAAAATTGGAAAACACCCTGTATATTAATTTATTTTTCTTTGCAAAGTCCTTAAACTGTGTATAAATTTAACATCTACAAAAATATAATTTGTTTTCATGATCGGGGCGGGAGACGGCTGCCACTCTTGCCGATACCTGGCTACGCCCGTGCATATACAGGCTGTTCTAGAACAGATGCGAAATGAAGGTTGTTCTTTGTTGTTTGTATTCTTACCTTATAAAAAGTTAAATAGCAAAAAAAGTCGTCAACCACATACATTTTTACATTTTACTTACTTTATTTTTCTTGCCTAATAGCAGAAAGTTTTGAACAGTTCTAAGGATATTGGCTCCCGAGCACCCACGTACTCGCCGCCACTGACCTTATTATTTACGCTTTTTTATTCACTTTTACGCCCCTCCTCTTGTATAATTGGTTTAAACTACTACCCAACACAGGGGCGTAGCTACTGCCGTATCAGCCACATCATTGATACGGGGTCCCGCGTGATCCGGCACTATTTTTTATTTTAAATCTAGTGAAAAACAAAATAAATCTAACACAAAAGTCTAATCGAATGTGCCGCACAATATCACTATATTAATTGTGGTTTAATTTCTCTTTGGTGTTTTTAAGACCGATTAAAATTTATCTATGAATATCCTTAAAACTATACTGGTTAAACAGGTAGGTATTGGCATATCGTCGAATAAAGCAACAAAAAAGGATGTATGTGACTAATCCAATCAGATGTATTTACATGCAGGTATTCACGTTAAATTGTCTCTTTTCTTTACATTACATTATGTATTATGTTATTTAGCTGATTCTGTATAAAAGTTTAGGAGATGACCCTTTTGCGCCAAAATCATTTTTTGGCATACAAGAAAAAATATTTATTACCCGTGTCGTCCATAAAGGGTTTAGGGTAAATATTTCTTTTAAAAAATTGTTCGCTACTGCATTTTTCTAAAACCAAAATGTTTTCAAAAATTTATATTTAGTTTGGAACAAATTTAATATTTTGACTTTTTTATATAATGTACAGTTTTCGCGTAAATAAATAAAAACCATTTCTCGGCATGGTCATTTCGAATCGCTTTTATTTAAACGCGCAGTAAAAAGTCACCTTTATTATTTATTCTTTAATTAGATAAGGATTTGACCGTGCCCAGAAATGTATTTTGTTTATTTACTCAAAAACTCTACATAAAATGAAAAAAAAATAAATCAAATTTGTCAGAAACTAAATGGAAATTAGAAAATATTTGTATTTTTGAAAAAGGCATTAGCATAACATTTTTTTCCTGAAAAAATATTTACCTTATACCCCTTATGGACCACACTGGTAACAATAATTTTTTTCTTATAAGCCAAAAATATCTTTTAATGTTATGCATTAGGCGTCCCTCAATTTTTTAAAAAATTCTGGATTAGTAGAAGTCATGATAAAAAACAAGATATTTTTTTAATCTTTAACAACCCGTAATTTTCAAACTAAGAATCTTAGGACATTATGTTCATATGAAGTTTCTTTCCTAATTTTCATTGTAGAATCGCCCCTTAGAGTTTGTCGGTTGAGTTACTGGAACCGAAAATGTTTATTTCCGAAAATAATATAAATAAATAAATTAAATAATTAAAACTTACCACCAGAACGCGTGTTATTTCGACAAACAGTAATGTGAACTTGCCGACAAGGTGGTGCGATCTTTCACCCTTGGACTATTTTGTGTAGGGCTTCCTTAAGCCGCGTCCAGACTTACAACAATTCGCCAAACATCCGTCCAAACTAACCAACCTGTTTGCGCTTCTTTGAAGCCAAAAACCAACAAGCTTTGAATCCTGGCAAATTATACGACAAGCCTTTGAAACGACGTAAATTCCTTCCACGTCTACGTCCGCGCTATGTGGCGGGGTATGTGGCGAATTGTTGTAAGTCTGGACGCGGTTTCAAATCTAAAGCTGCGTCCAGACTTGCAACAATTCGCCAAACATTCATCCAAACAAACCAACCTTTGTGCACGCTCGTTTGATTAAAAAACCGACAAGCTCTGAATCACCTCGAAATCATTCCCTAAGCCCTTGGAACGACGTGAATTCCGTTCAAGTCCACGCTATTGCAAGTCTGGACGCAGCATTAGGTCTACGAGAATAGGCCAGGAACATTTCGTGACCTCAAGCAGAATATTACAAGCATCATTAAAAATTTACCGGGTGATACGATTAAAAAGGTAATCAGAAATTGAGCCACAAGAGTCCAGTCACCTGAACAAAGTAAATGAGGACATCCGAACAATATTATTTTCAAAAACTAAATGCCATAAATTTCTATTTCCAATGAAACAAAAATTACTTGCATTTTACTTGTAGTTATTATTTTGTGTCATTTTAAAGTTCTAACGCTCTTATTAGTAAACCCTTTATATCCGTATTGATTAGATATTGGTTAGTTATCTAATGCATAAATAATATATTCCCCAAAATAGTAAAATTATAATCAAATAAATAATGGATAAGGTAAGAATCTAAATGACAAATAGCTATCAGTTTGGTTAAGGGCAAATCTGAATAGTTAAATAGTTAAAGCTATAAATTATTTACAATATTCTTTAATAATTATAATTTAAAAGCAAAACAAACTTTTTTAAACAAGCTTTTAATAAAATGTACTAAGAAGTATATTAAAAATAACTAGTCCGCCATCATATTGCATTTAGAATGTTGTCACTTTAGCGGAGGTCTTTCCTTCCCCCAAATCTTCAAGTTTTTAAGTCCCGTGTTAACAAACTTCCTCTTACCTTGCTTAAGACACCCACGCTACGTTAGTATTTAGGCTTTCAGCCTTCGTGGATTGTCCCAAGATAAAAAAAACTAAATAGCTGACTGACCCATTGCTCATTTTTTCAATGGAAGGTAATTAATTACATGTTAGCATATTATTGAACATTCTGACAGTGACCAAAAAATTTTTTTTTAATTTTAATTTTTTATGCCTATATCAGCATACTGCTGATATAACCAGCAATAATTAATTAAAGTGTAGTGTGTTATACATTTTTAATATAGAATTTAATACAAACTAAAAATTTGGTAAAATATAGACGGTGTTTCTTTTAAAAACTAACTTGACAATGAAAATTATGTTTCTTAGACACCTTGTATATTAACTAGTACTCTTAATAAAAGGAGTGTATTTAAATAAACATTTTCATCTTTACTTTATTTTTGTATCTTATACAGGGGCGAAGTTATTTCGTATATAAATAGAGTTGGGACATCGTGTAAATAAATAATTTAAGAATTATGGCACTTTAAAGCTTGTTTTAAAATTTAAATAAACGATTTTACATCGGCTAAGTCATAACTAAGTATTTGTGTTCACATTTTAACCGAAAGTGCTTACAACTATGGCAGCCATTTTAAATTCTTAACGTGTATATCATATTTTCTTAAATTAGGTAACATGTAACGTTTGGTATATTTTCAATATCATAAACTACTAATGGTAAAGAAAAAACTATATATTTTTTAATGATTGTTTATAAAAAGTAAAAGTACCTTTATAAAAACAATAGTTCCTACATTTCGCTCCCCCTTTCGCTACTGGACTTAACTATAGTGTTGTTACATAAAACTAAATAAAAAAACGTATAATTGGTAAATTCCCGAAGTATTTCAGAGGTAGTTTTTTGTCCTAACTGTTCTGTTAATATAACAAATACTCAATCGGTTTACCAAAAACTCTTAGATTTAAATTATTAATGGCACCACCATTATATTTCGTCTTATTTAAATAGAAGAGCATTTTAAATATATTGATGCCTCATATGTCATATGCCCTGACATAAAATAGTATATTAAGCTCGTGACTAAAGTGTCTTTTTTCTCCCCTTGGCGAATTGTAGCCACGGTCGGGGTACAAACCTTTCACTGTGGGAATAAAAGAGACACACACAGACTAGGTTAATAATATACTGTTATATTTTAATCAGATGGCTAGTAAAAGAATTTATTCGCCGATAATTTTTGGTTTCTTCGGCTAATTTTAAGGTATTTAAAAACCCCATTTTCCTTTTTTTTATTATTAAAAATAATTTAAGAAAAGGCTTTAAAAACTTTTACTCTTTCCAAAGTAGTCGTAAAAGCAAAGGATAATTAAATTTATTTTTTCATGGCTGCCTAACTTACAATTAGTTTGAACATAGTCATAGTACTCTAAATTAAAATTTAAGAAACTTAAAATTAAATTATTATGTTGGTTTTTAAAAAGAACTAACCAGAACAATTTAATTTTAAGTTTCTTAAATTTTAATTTAAGAAACTACTAATTAATACAAATATTATCTCTAGTTAGGAGAAAATGTCCCATTTTGTAATGTTTTAAATTGTAATCAGTATACTTTTAATATATGTTTAATTAAACAAATTGTTGTTTAACAAAAAAAGGGGCATTATTAAATTTTATTATTGTTTTATAAATTTATAAATGCGGGCGTTTTTGATGCTTTTTGCCCTAGAGCGTAAAAGTGCTATTTTACGCCCTCATTTATAAATGCGGGCGGTTTTGATACTTTTTGCCCTAGGGCGTACAAGTGCAATTTTACGCCCTCAAATGGAAGCGTAAAATTGTATTTTACGCTTTCTCGCGGTCCAAGTCATGTTTTCGTGTTAACTGTATTCATCGGAATGGTTCAAACCACGTTTGAAATGACAATATAAATGTGAGAGTTAGATAGAGATAGGTATTCAAATGTTTTTAAAATGTTTTGAACCGTATTAACACAAAAAATCGCTTTAAGTGTAATCAATCATGTATCAAGAATAAACATGAAAGAATCGTCTTTCTTTCGTGGACCCATGCAAATTAGCCATACTGATTGTTTCAGAGACATTCCCGTGGTTACAGGAATGTCTTTGTTTAACACATTGTATTTAATTTTAAAATTGTTGTCGTTTGGCTTTATTAAACATTTAAACGTGACGTAATTGTCATCTTTCGTGATTTAGATAGAAGTTCCTTTGTCTAATCCCATATGATCCCAGACAACAATGGGTGCATGTTTTGTAAACATCTACGCATGTCACTTGTGATTTTTGATTGGATGTGGTGTAAATAGTTTAAAATCTAGAACTTTGTTATCCATAACTGGATTAAATGGCTCTTTACATCCAAGTTAGGATTAACAAAATCCTTTTAAATATTTATACTGCTTTGATATACCATATCTTACCGGATTTATTGTTTTTAGTTGAGCTTAATTATTTTTATCTAAGAGTAGTCTACGTGGGTAGTTACTTGATAAAATAGTTAAATAAAGTACATTTTCTGTAAAAAGTAAACAAGTAAACAAAGCGGCAAACAACCCATTTTAAGGGATCTTTTGGGCTCCTGCGGGAGCCATCCCACGTACGGCTCTGTGTTAGTATAACAATCAGAGAGTGCAAATCAAAATGTTCGTTTACGAAATAACTTTAGTTAGCCAAACCAAAAAAAAGTGGTTTTTATATTGCATTGAGCTCTCAAATAAACATTAATGGAAAGAAGTTTTATTAACCTATTTTTTATTTAAACTTTTTATACGGTAGATTGGTCCAAAAAAATGGATAATATAATATATATATATATATATATATATATAAAAAGTGCGCCATCTAGTTGTATATGGCGAAAGTTAAAATGCACCATACTGTTATGCCAACAAACCATATGGAAACTGGCCGCCCATCAGTCTGCGGGTTTGCAGAATTCGGATGAGTAGTTTTGCCAAAGCCAGGTAGGTTAATGTATTTATATCAAGGCTCAGAACCATATATATATATATATATATATATATATATATATATATATATATATATATATATATATATATATATATATATATATATATATTTATATATATATATATATATATATATATATATATATATATATATATATATATATATATATATATATATATATATATATATATATATATATAATATATATATTTTGGTACAGCTTTTTTGTGTTATAGGTCCGACGCGACGGTAAGAAAACAGAGATTATTATCATCTATATTTTTTATTTATCACGTTTCGGTCATTTTGCTTTAACCTTTCTCAGATTCATGGTCAGAGCAAAATTACCAAAACGTCATAAAGAAAAATATGTAGATGATCGAAAATCCCTGTTTTTCTACCGTCGGAGCCAAGAAAGCTGTACCAAAAATAATTTAAGGTTCAAGAAAGCAAACATACATTAAAAAATATATCGACAATATTGTTCAAGATGACAAAAAAATATTGTGAAGGTTAAAGTCTTTAATATTAATATTAAGAAGTCGATCTTTGCTACTAACGGTTTATTGAAAACAAGTGTTTCATGCAAAACTTATAGATTGTTGATCTGAAAATTTTTACCGACACACGTTCTTAAAGAAAGGTAAATTCCCAACAAAAAGCTCTCATCGTAAATTGATTTGTCAATATAAAAGTGTGATTTTGCATACATTATGAAACAGCCTATATAACAAAGTGTGATATTTATTTTCCTGTTATCAATTATAGTTTATTAGTTAAAACTATTTAATTCACGCATCACTGGTGCATTATTTTAAAATTCTGGAATAAGTATTAACATCTAACTACCGATTATTTTATTTATTTTATATCTATCTTATACCCTATATAACATTTTTTGCCGGCGTTGTACATTTATTTTACTGGCATTGCCAACACTCTTTAATGGCAAGGTATTGGCAAAAAGGTATTAAAAAGACGCGAAAGTGGGCAATTGGCCGTTATTAGGCCACGTGTTGCAGATAATGTGATTTATGTTTATTCTCTCAAAAATACATAATAAACATTTTGTTTGACTTAATTTTTATTTGCATGATTTGTATCAATAAAATGTTAGGAAAAGGCCATTTCCTTTAAATTATGTATAAAAACATAAAATAATGTTGTTTAGCCGCCATTACAAATAAAACAGATCAAAAAATTGCTCGAATGTTAGTTAAATACCAATGTTAATAATATGGTTTGAAAAGTATGAATATGCGTTAAAGGTTTGCCTTCAAAAATCCAATATTTATTTGCCTGCAACAAAAAGGCATGCTTTATTTAATCAGGATTGGTATGCCGCCATTTTTGTATGCTTGCCGGCAATTCGCCTGCATGTAAAATTTATTGGCAATTGAGTGTTTATTTAGGGTTAACTTTTTAATGCGTATTAGATGTTGGCATAATATTGCCACCAATTGCCAATGCTTTACCATCAATGTCAATATAAAAAATGTATATTGCAGTAGATTTTTCTTTAATTAAAAAGAAATAACCAGCAATTTTAACAACGTAAGCTCTTTTCGTAATAGAAGTAAAAATTATACAGGCTGTTATAAATTCGAGAAACAACGTTAGGATCTCAAGAATGGTAAGAGATACAGGGTGGGTCAAATCGGGAGGATATGAAATTTGAGGTTTGAAAAATAGTTCCGAATTGGTCAAGAAATGGTCTTAAATTACCACTAAGTGTGACAAATTGGTGATCCATAAACCAACTTTTACAGCATGTTAAAAATATCAAGGTGTTCTAAAAATGTTTAGCTCCCCAAACAATCATCAAGGCACTCACAAAACATTCAAGAACAAAAAAATTTTTGTGAGCAGCTCAAAATTAAAATATTTTAGATTCGAAAAACAAATTCCAAAAGTTAGTAACAATTAGAGAATCGGTCATAAGTATTTAATATTTGGTCAAAGATACTGGAATAAATATAAAGAGTTTAACATATCAAGGTCATTAATTGCAACATAAATATATTTAGCACCTTAACATCAACTTTCGGAGGCCGTTTTATGCTGTAATAAGTGGATAATTAAAGGAGAAGTTATTTTAAATTCATTTATTGCTACTTAAGAATAGAATACTAAAGTTGAGAGTTCATTCGTTGGTCAATGAGTTGCAGTAATTGATCAGCGGTAAAATAGACTCTAGAAAAGTTGTTTTAAAATATTAATTTTACATAAAAAATGGGTAGCACCTCGATATTAACATCAGTGCCTATTCAATGCTCTCCAAATTGGTCACAAATTGATCACGATTGGTCAGTCGGTCACAGTGATTGGTCAGCGGTTGAATAGAATATGCAGGTCGTTTTGAACACTCGGAGCTTATTCTATGCTGTAAAACTTTATCACGAATTGATCACGTTTGGTCTGTAGGTCACTGAGACTGCCTGACCAATCGTGACCAATTCGTGGCCGATTTATATATCATTGAATGACCTCTGAATGTTAATAGTGAGGTGCTACATATTTTTTTTTTGTAATTAATGTTAAACCACCCCTGTTATTCAAAATAACTTCATTTAATTCTATTTTATTGCTGACCAATTACTGTAACCTAATGAACAAACGTGACCAATTTGTGACCAATTGTTACAGCATGAGACGATCTCCAAATGGTAATGTCTAGGTGCTTAATATTTATATTTACGTAGCAATTGGTGACCTTGAAATTTTAAACACTGTTATATTTATTCCAGTATCTTTGATATTAAAACCTATAACCAATTCTCTAATCATAACCAACTTTCAACATTTTTTGTTTTTTGAATATATAAAGTTTTTACTTTGGGCCGCTCACAAAATTGTCTTGTCCTTAAATGTCTTCATTTAATACAAAACCTATTTAATTTTAATAACCAATTAACTAATCATACTGAACAATTTTAACCATTTTGTGACCAATTGTATCCTTTTAGATTAAGCCATGTATAATTAATTTTAACCTTTATATTTTAAACACACTATAGAAGTTGGTGTATGGATGACCAATTCGTTACACTTAGTGACCATTTATGACCTTTTTGTAACCGATTCGGAGCTTTTTTTTAAATCTTTAATTTCAGATTTTGGGCCACTAAATAGATGGAGCTACAAAATTGCAAACTCTAATGTTTAACAATATTTCCTTTTAAAAATATAAAAATTGGCAGCCGTTTAGAAATTATTCGGAAAAAGCAAAGTTTTGGGATTTTTTTACGACCGTTAAAAAATGCAATTTTTTTAAATCGTTAACATGAAGATAAAGTACTCCATTTCAGCCAACTACATAAAGTGTTAAAAAAGTAACTTTTTTAACACTTCGAAGCTTTTTTCACACTTTAAATTAGTGTTTTGTTTCCATGCCTACTACAAAAAACATAAATATCAATTTATGCAATGTAACTGTAAACGCGACATCAACTGAACCAAATAGTCAAGTTACCTTTAATTTCGTTATTATTTCTTTTAGTTCATGTGTCACTAGTTTTAAAATTTGACAGTTTGCGAATAAATTTAATAGAAATTATTTAAAATTAATAATAATAATAAATTTGGATTACTAAGAAATTGAAAAGAAATTTATACTCTTTTAGTATTATTTTTACAAAAAGTAAGTACTAACAATTTTCTAAAATTTAATTATAACGGCATAGTTATGAAGAGCATAATTGTCTCTTAAAAAATAAGGAGACTATGATTTTTGTTGCATTTTGGATGTGCAAAAATTAAACAAAGTTTAAAAAAATAAAACATATATAAACTGGTAATTGGGAAAATTTTTATACGGTCGCGGAAAAATATAGTATGTAACACATGCATAAAGTGTTTTTTTACTCATGGGATTGCCGCACTTGCTTAAAGGATCGTGCTGTCAAACTTCCCATTCGTAAAAAAAGTACACTTTATGCACTTGTTACATAAATTACTATTCTTAGCTTATTTTAGGGCATATTTTAAAAGAAATATCACATTATGCCACTTTTTCTGTTCTATGAAATAATGTCTGACGTTTTGTCTTTAAGCTGGCACCATTAACTTTGTGTTTTTTTTAAATAGGCGTAGTATTGTTTATTAAATAATTATATTAAATTATACTTCTAAATGCAACGACTAATGATCATTTACATTTATGGGACGTTTCGAACCAAAAAGCATGATTCACTATTTCGCTATTAAAAATTGCTATTTTATTCCAAACGTTCGTGAAAAATTCTATTTAAAGGAAACTATCCATCCCTGTTTCTGCAATACTACCCAAGAATATTATTTTATTTATTTATATTTTTATAATAATTTAATTATCAGACTATGTAATTTAAATTGTAATTTACACAAATTTACTTATACGTATTAAAATCAAGCATTTAATATAATTTGATCAAACGCCCCTATTAACGTTGTCTTAGCTCGTGTCTCTTACCATTCCCGAGATCATAATTGTGGTCATTAAATTTGTAACAGCCTGTATAGTAGCAACATGTTTTACTATAATAGATATTTCAAATATATATACTTAAAAACATTTGGATTAAATTATAATTATTAATAAAAAAGATTAACAATATTTATGTATCTTGGGTGATGATAAAATCTTAATTAGGTTAGTCAGTAATCCGCTAATATGTCTTATGATAAAATTCAATTAAACTTAATAACAATAATAGTAAAAATAATAATATAATCAAAATTATCTTACCATCTTTTGCAATTGTAGATGTAATAGGATGTTTGACTTTGATTTAAGGCACTGGCTAAACGACCGCTGGCGACATTGCTCAATCATAAGATTATCTGTTTACATATGTATATAAGAACTGCCAAAAATCTAAATTAATTTGTTATTACCGGCGGTTTTTACTTATTTTATCGGTAGATAAGAAAAAAACAAAAGTATTTTAGCGGAAAGAATTTTTTTTTTTTTATAGAATCAACAAGAAAGTGTAACGCATTAAAATAGCTATCTATGCATGTATTTAGGGTGGAAGAAACTTTAAATCTGCAGAACAAAAAACAAGTTACAAGGTAAAGGAGATTGTTGATAAAAGTCCAAGACAAGAAAATATCCCTTTTATTAGCGTTACAGATAATAATATAGAGGGATATTTAATTACTATTGGCTATAGGTGTCATTTTTAAAATTAACATTTTTGCCGTACCCTGCATATCTTAAAAAATAATATAATTTTGATGACAAATACGTATAATACAGAAGCAATCCAACAAAACAATATATTTATTGGTCATACTTTAGTTGTGGTTATCTGAAACATGTAAAGATCACTTGTTTTTTATCGCCTGGCTTCTATTTTTTAAAATATAAATTTTTCTTTTGAATACCTTTTTAGAGCTTCGACAAAATCATTGTTGGTGTCGAGTCGCCCTGTTTTCTTTTTATTTATTTATTAATAAAAATATAATTTTTAACAATAAAACCACAAGGGCCCTATAAACGCGGTGGTTTTTATTACTACGCTATTCTATTTATTATTTTATTATGCCAGGCGGCGGCATCTATCGATACAATAACAAAAAACCGCCATATTAAGGTTTTTTTCTTATAATTAAGAAATGCCGCCAACTTTTGTTTAGCTCTTGATTTAAATAATTTAATTACGAGAGCCATTTAATCAGGTACTTTGATTTTTTTATTCAAATTTCATTACTTCGACAAAAAATATTAAGTTAAGTAAAAGTTTATAGAATATATTGTAGCAAATTTTCCTAATAGTTTTAGTAAAAAAATTAAATATAGGAATTTACCATAACTTCTTAAAAATATTAAATACACCTATAATTACTTTAGTAAAAAAATCTATAAATCACCTAATGCTACATATACCGGATCAGCAAAATAATATAAACACATAGGCAGTTTGAGAAAAAGAGACAGTCTACCGTAAATACCGGAATGTAAACATTTTGGATTGGATAACGGATGTATATCCTTTGTTGTTGCTTTACTGTCCGATATACCATTAGCTAATGCTTATACAGTATGTACCGTAAAAAACTATTTTGGCGTTTAAAAATGTAATTATGATTTGTTCGCTCTTTTATTTCTAGAGCTACTTCTTCTTCAAATATTTAAGTATTTAAAGATGTGTTCATGTCGGAGCTATTTTGAGCGAGGTTAGAAGCGCGGCTCAACCAAAGCATCCTTATGCTGCATCCAGCCTTGCAACAATTCGCCACGTTGTTCCAAAGGTTTGGCGAATGATTCCGGGGTGATTCAGAGCTTGCCGGTTTTTTGCATGAAAGGAGCGCGAAAATAGGTTGGTTTGTTTGGACGGATGTTTGACGAATTGTTGCAAGTCTGGACGCAGCTTTATGTTACTGTATCATAAAGGTAATTTTGCTGCGCTGCTAACCTCGCTCCTCGTCGTTCCGTAAACACACAAATTTCCTCTAACCTCTATTAAGACACGGTTCTTAAATATTTAGCTTTCGTGGTTTACAGTGGCGTAGCGTGCCTTAGAGGGTCCCCGTATGACAATAAGTAAGTAAAATGTAGGCGGATGCGGTGCCAAAATTTTGTTTTTTATCAAATTGCAGTAATATAAGAAAATTATACCACGCTTTAAATTACACTTGATCATAATTTAAGGTAAAACAGTTTTAATAGTTGACCACATATAACCACACCGAGTCCTGCACCGTAGCACGGCAGTGCCTCGGTTTTGAAATGTACCGTTTTAATCAAATTCCGTAGGCCTAATATCACCGCTCCGTGCCCGACCATATACCCCTTACCGCATTTTAACAAGTAAACAAACATTCGTTTATTTAATCTCTCGAAATATTCATAAAAAAAACTTATTAAACAAAAAATAACAATATTTCACACTTTTTAATACTTATTGCTGAAGTAGTGATTACTTTCTCTTGTATATTTGTTTGCAACAACTAACCTTTAAAAAATGACTCTTAATTTTATACGAACTGATATAAAAGGTGACGCCTGTCAACTCAAAGCCTTCTTTCGGGGAACATCGGCGCTATCCGATCAACGTATGATTTCATTTTCTGGGCATGTTTCAGACCGTACAAGACACGGTCGTGCTACGATGCGGGTCTTGTGGGACAGATTTTCGAATGGACGAACCGATAGTTGTTTGAGCTGGCAATTTTTCGAACAGAACGTTTGTTTCTGGGAAATGATAAAGTGTGCGTGATTTAAACAAAAATATCTTATCTAACCAACTACAACTAGCAGGAACTGATATCTTCTTAAAATATTATATTTTTTAAAAATTTAAAGGGACTACGGCACCTATTACATAAATAAGTAAGTAAGCATGTTTAAGAGTTACATGAAATAATATATTTTAAGAAATTATCTCTTCAAAGAATTGAAAATTTGCAGAATTTTCTTTTAATTAGTCTTATTGGCAACAAAGAAACTATTTAGTATATTTTTTTTGTTCTGTTTGTTTTTATTAGTATAATTTATTAGGTTTGGGTGTGCTTAAATAAACAAATTTAAAAATAATGTCCTAATTTTCATTAAAAATATTTACATACTAACTAGACACAATTGCCATAATTAGCATCAAATAGCATCTAATGAAATATGTTACTAAATAACCACGTGAGTTTTATTAGAAAAATTAGAAGAATTTAGATAACTAAAAATATATTATTAAGATTACTTCATATTTTCGTTTACTTTATGCAATTAGGGGAAGTCCGGGCCAAGTGAATACCTTATGAATCAGTTTTTATTAGTTGTGTCTACATATTATTTTGTACCAAGTAAAGTTTACATGTGCAAATAATAAGTGACTAAAAATAAAATTCAAAATGGTGTCATAATATTAACTTTGCCCAGACGCCCTAACTTCTAAATACACAAATCTTAAAATTATATTTTGTAATAAAACTTAATACAGTAAAAACATAAATTTGCGTTAAGACGAATATCTTAAAAATTAAGAGTGGCAGTTATAATAGATATAGTCTCCATTGCCTTCGAAAGCGAAGCATTGTTCATGACACCATTTTAGACATGCACGAAATCAAATCCAATTTTCAATTGGATTATTTTTTTAATGTATGTTTTACCGCACAAAAAACATATAATTCCTTTAAAGTTCTTATTATTTTTTTTTGTTTTGGTTGTTAATCTTTTTAGGAGTCATTTTAAGAATGTATTTTTATTCTACAGTTCGTTTTTTTGTGATATTCCTCACTTTATTTTTCTCAAACTTTTACTTTTGCTTTTCTTTGACATAGAGGTGTACATGCTTTTGTGATAGACCATTAGCTTTATCTCTTTAACTTCACTAAAAACGATACCACAAATTATTATCGGTATATGGAAATTTGTGACGGTACGGCGAATTTTGGAGTAACGACACCGCTCTTGACTAGTCTGTATAAAGTCGAATAGGCCTACACATACTTTTTAGCTGTACCTGTCACTGACTTTCCAGCTTTACATAATAAATTAATGGCCGCTTGAATTACATTTTTATCTTATAAGCCTTGATTAGTTTTGTTTTTGTTTTTATTTACCATATTCAACTAAATATGGGTCTTATAATCTAAAACTAAATAATTTCAAATCGGGACAAAGTAAATACCATATCCACTTTGCCCAATACTGCCATTTTTGAGGTTAGGCCAAATCCTACAAAAACTATTGATTTTGATTTCCTGATTGGTATATTATAAGAAGCCACTTTTACATACAATAAAACAATAACACGCTTAAGATTGACAAACAAATAATATAGAAAATATCATCAAGGCACATACCACGAAATACATTTTAAAAATATTTTTCGAAAACACAATTTATGGTCGCCCAAACGCTGCGCGACTCGGCTTCTTGCTCTGCGGTATTTGCCGCTCACTGAGACATAACGGCCAAATGTTGCTATGACCGCGCGGCTGATATCAAACAAGTTTGGGCATTGGACAAATTGGGCATAGTGGAAACTATTCTCTTTGCCCGGGGTGTTCACTTTACCCGGTCTTCTCCTACTGTACTACCTAAAAGCCGAATCCAAGCAGATAATAATAATAAAGAAAAATTCTTTTAACAAATTAAAATCAATACATTTAAGTCCCAATATATGTATTACTGTCAACAATTACATGTAATATGTAATGATTTTATTTCTTGACCTTAAAACAAAAAAAATCATGAATAAATGTGTTTTAATGGGTTTATATTAAGTCACACATTATTATTATCCTGTTCGTGTGGAAAAAGAAGCCATAAATCTAACATAAATAAATCATTTTGATATAACACTCGTCAGCTCTAATAAAACTGTAACAATTTTTTTATTGCAGCTTTAATAAAAAATAAAAACTTTTTCTGAATATTTTTTTAAATTATTTATGTATATTCGAATCGGATTTTTTATAGAAGTATAGTAAGCTATTTTTTGTTTAAGGAAAAATGTTTATTTGGTTTACCTACACCATACCATTTAGAGCACTTTCAAAATCTTATTTTCTTTTTTTGTTTTAGTGTAAAAGAAAATTTAAAAATATAATAAATTAAAAATTTAAGGTTTTAAATCTACTAAATTAAATAAATATTTAATTCACAAAAAGGTCGTTTTTGGACATAGCTTTGATCTTCGAAGCCAGAGGTCGCCGCGCCGGTTCGATTCCTAGCAGGGGAGACATATTTAGGTAGTAGTTATTAAAAATAACGACCGTGGTGACACTACCGCGTTGTCTAAAGGTGCTGTGAAATGCATAACTGCATGTTTTAGTGCTTGGACAACGTTGACGAAACATGGGGAAAGTTGGGTTAAACATCTAATAATCCGACACTCACGGTACTCTTGTATTTAGGCATATGCCTTTGAGGGGTGAAAAGATTTAAAAAATCAGAAATACTTGTTCATGTGCACTTGAGGCGCCACTAGAATAGATAAATTTATTTAAAAATATTAATTAAAACTAGTAATGCAACAGTCGTGAATTTTACGGTTACGGTTACAGTTACGATTATGTCTAAAGCTTACGAATACGTTTGCGATTTTTCAAAATAAAATAAATATCCGTAAGTAAAGATAACGTAGTTTATTTATTAGAATTAAATAAAATTCACACTTTTAGTAAGGATAAATATTAGTTTTTATAAAATAAAGCGAAAATAGTAAGTTACTTCTTAAAACTAAAAACTATAGAAAATTAATGTGTTATGAAAGATATCTTACGAGTCGTATTCACCAATCTCTGATAAATATTTATCGGGCTGATTGCCTGCTTACCAGAATCAATGGGCTTCCAGCCCGATAAATATTTTTCAAAGCTTGGTGAATAGTTAGTTAGTGCTAACACTTTTAAACGTGAAAATTAATTACAAGTTTTTCAGAAATAAAATTAATTTGACATATAA